>BQNB010185784.1:0-12186 GCA_026074375.1 Tanacetum coccineum
TATATAGACACCATGTGTTGTGATGATATCCATTCTTGTTTACGCCTCGCGTTTCCGCCTTGGCGGGGTGTGACATCATTGAGCAAGACTCAAAGTTCTATCTCACCTGATGAAATTAAACACATGCATGAAAGAGTTTAGTTTAGCTAATGGTTTCACTATGTATGTCATGATATGTATTAGAATAAATGTAACACTTTCATGAATTCAAGATGAACCGAAAACCATAGTAACTAAGTGAAAGTTATTAGATTACTATTGAAAGAACATTCTAAAAGGCCTATAAAGGAATAAAGACATGTTTATCGTTTACAAATTTTTGATAAGGAGATTAGTGTTGAGTTCATACACTAATGTTTATTTTGACTGAGATGGTTCTCAATCCTAGTAAGCATGATTTCATCATAAATGATGATACTGTTGACTAGACGTGCTTGGTCGAAAGCATTGTTGCATTATTCATTAAAGAATAAGAATACTTCATGGTTTGGGAAGCTGTCAAGATGACTGTCTTAAATAGGTGTTCTGCTTGCTTCAAACAACCTATGTAATGTATTGTGGCGATGCTATTACTATTGTATTAGCAATTGAACGCACATATAAAAAATGACAATCATCGTATTATTCTAAAACCTTCACTACTTGTGAGTTTTGAAACAAGTATTCTCAAAGTCACTCGGATGACAACTTAGTTGGTACTTTTAAACAAATTCAATGTCTTGTACCAAACATGTTTATCATGCTAGGAACATTGAACTTCAACCTGATAGTAGTCTCATGTATATTTATTTTTAGTATTTGGATAATGGAACGTTAAAGAGTTGTATTAAGCAATGAATTGATATACCTAGTATGATCGTCTTCATTTATACAATTATGTTCTATATTTGCATGTTTAAATCCATGAATAATTTATTTATTATAAATTGTCTATTGTTACTTGATGATACTGGAGTATTGTTGAATTAAAACAAATGTGAGTGTTTTGGTCATACTCATCTAGCATGAATATTAATCGATGATGCCGCCAAACTCATATGTTATTCATTAGATGAACATTGGACTGACCCAACCTACGAGAATTCACTGCATGGATCATCGTCCATAGTGAATCTCATAAGTGGTTATGTCTCTCATCCTTAGACTTGAGATGCAAGTAGGTTTTGTGTGTGTGGAATGTCAATCTTTGATATGGTTAAACGCTGACCTGAATAAGGCTGTTATAAAAACCATCTTCAGGAGCAATGTGAAGCACATGATAGACACGGGCACTCAAAATAGGATCTGTTCCTCTACATGCTTTGGAGTTAGATACTATTGGGGCCCTCGATGAATTGGACAGATGTATGGCCATACCTAAATGTAAGTAAGTTGATACTTGATTAATTTGGTAATCTAGTTCAATATCTATATCGAGAAACAGAATAGTTAAACATTAGAATGGCCCATGATCCATGTCTAATATTCAACAGAGTATCTGTAACAAAATGATGATTGATATCAAAACCATTTAAAATAAAACGTATAAGAAACTATCCTCATATGTTTCTAGGGGCATTGGCGTGTTGCTAGACGCTAACCTTTGCTTGTATTATTACTTAATTATTATATGTTCGCAAGTGGGAGTTGTTGGAGCATGCTCAAATCATAATAAATAATTGTACAGCTAGATACACGTGAGCCTATGGGGTCACACACATATACACAAAGATACCATTATGTATAATGTAACTAGTGTATTTACATTATATATTTACCTACGTAAGTCGAGATCAAGTAAACGGGCAGTAAGTACTAAGTGATCATGATGAGGTGTAATTTTATACACTTTTTCGGGGTCATTTAACCCTTATAATCATGTAAACATGTCCATTTATTACCCTAAATCGCTTCTGTTAGTTTTTAGGTACTTGGGAAGCTTATGGAAGAAATACACGTGACTTTGGCTTGATTGGGAGAAGAAAAGAAGAAAAAAAGACAAGAATCAGTTTCGTGACCACCTTTCTCACGCCTACAGCCAATGTGCCCAGAAAGTGCAAAAATAAATGCGTCTCACGTTTCCCCGATGGCCTATGTGACGACGTTAGGATATGAGAAATCCCCTTTTTTCGATAAGAATGAATTGAAGAACAGGAACGAAACGAAATAAGGTCTTTCTAGCTCTAGTTTCAGATGAGCTTCTCCCAATTATGTCTGGTAATAGAATAGGTCGGTTGCTCCGTCCGTAAATCCTAACCCCATAAAAAACTCTTGTTAGTTACACTTAACCCCCAAGAGTTTTCCCTTCTCCCTTTTCCCTTTGTGGCTGGCTTAAGGACCAAACAAATAGGCTTCCCATTTGTTTTGGTCCAACTCTATTATTAAGTCCATTACGTAACAACTGTTAGTCCGTTAATTAATTAATTAGTCCAACCAATTAATTAAGCACCCGTTAGCCAAATGTAAGATACATAATCAATATAAATAACATAGCTACAATAATTATATTAAATACATAATAAATGATGATAACTTTGTGCATACGTGTGTGACCTCATAGGCTCACGTATTTCTAGCCGTATAATTATTTATTATTTATGTGGTGTGTTCAATGTTGTTGGACTCTTTTTGTTACATACCGGTCACATTGTTTCCTAATTGAGTGACAATCAAATCTGATGCAATTGATAGAGGCAAGTGTTGTAACACCATAGGTAAATCCTACATAGACTGTGGCCTAGAAAGATGTTGAGTTCATAAGATAACATTCGCCTTACAATGACACAACGTATTTTGTGGTCTACTGCGGGTGAAGTTCTTAGGAACTGTGCAGTTAAGCGTGCTCAAATGAAAGTAGTATTGGAATGGTGACGTGTCAGGAAGTCTTCACATGAGGGCCACAAAAGCAAAGTGTGAGTCAGCGGGCAAAGTAAATAATATTGTGGTCTGAGTAGGCGGGATGTTACAAGTGGTATCAAAATGACTCATGAGTCGTTCGGGATGGTGTGGGAAACTCATCGTGGGGACATTGAGTCCTAAGAGAAGGGGGGTGAATAGTAACCCTTACGTAAATCCACATCGGTTGTGGCCGGAGATCTGTTGGTGTTTATAGATTAGCATTCGAATACCACAAGTGTTATTGAGTGGTATATTGCGGATAAGATAGCATTCGCCTTACAATGACACAACGCGTTATGTGGTCTATTGCGGGTGGAGATTTTACGAACTGTGCAGTTAAGTGTGCTCATGTGAAAGTAATATGTGAAAGTTATACTAGTATAGGCGACGTGCTTTCAAAATGGGCGGATGTTACACGTGTGCTTTCAAAACCTACGACAAAAGGCTGCAATACATTATTCCCAGTTCTATAAGGTTTATTATCGGTTTTTTCTATCAAAGTTGTTCCAGTTATATACCTCCATGATTCCGCAAACACTTGATCGAGTAGCAGGTTAAGAAACAAACTACACTTTTATTTTATGGTACATCTCGGCCTACCCATAAATAAAATCCTGGCTACGCCACCTGCACCCAAACCGTCCATTCTCACGAAACATTATGCTTTTCCGAATATAGAGAAGAATGAAGGTTAGTTTGTAACTTAAGAGTACATATAATGGTCTTCAAATCGATCAAGAAACTAACATCTGTGGTTCTCGTTGAAGCAAATCATGACTGCATGAGGATTATTGGTAACAGCCCACAACCACCATTTTGAGGCCAAAGGACCATCATTTTTCTTGGTTATATCATATATGCACTGTGATGGAAGTCTTAACAACATGAACTTGATTTTTTGGTTCAAAATGACCATTATGTAGTAAGTTTATAGCTAAAAGATGCATGAAAATAATGTCAAATGAAGTGACAAGTAACACCAGGGGATGTAGCTCAGATGGTAGAGCGCTCGCTTAGCATGCGAGAGGTACGGGGATCGATACCCCGCATCTCCATTTAAGTATTTATGACTTTTTAATGTTATTGGCCCTCTGCACTATTGCTCTCATACAAAAAGACCCATGTATTATATGACCCTCTGCACAAAGCTTTGAGTTCAAGCTAGCTATGATGACCACATTGAAGTGCAACCATTCTTGGTTACTTTATCATTTGTTTTTAGAAAGTTCGCATAAGACGTTACATGATTACTCTAGCAAGTAGCGACTACATCCTCGATACTGAACTTTAAGATAAGTCATCTTTTATTCGGCAGTCCACTGTAGCGAAAAACTTTTCTAAAACATTGGCCGTGTGGGAACCGTCCTATTTCTACTCGACTCCAAAACATGCTTCGGTTCAATCTGTGTTAAGACATGTTCGGCTATCGTGGAAATCGAGTTAATGTTTTACAACCAATATACAATCCTAAGAGTTTTACTAAACAGATTAGAGCTCCTCAGCAAACTCAAATATTTGAAGATTCATTTCTCTTAAAACTTAGCAAGAATATTAAAAAAAATAACGGAAGCCACTCTAAGTATATATCAGAGCCAGGTTTCGATCCTGGGACCTGTGGGTTATGGGCCCACCACGCTTCCGCTGCGCCACTCTGATTTGTTGTTTGTTTTATCACTATAAGGCTTATCAAACTGGATTCTACTTTGTTTTGTTCAGATCCTTATCGTTAAGAACTATTTTTCTATTTTCTAACTGATAGATAGTTGAAGTAATGTAATAATCAAATGAGAACCGTGTCAAGATCTCGTTATGAGCCATGCACTTAACACTTTTCGATTCTAAAATCATTTTTCAGGGAACTCGGTAGCTTTTAAAACAATATTCTGCATATCGTAGGTGTGCTCATGCTGCATCAACATTGAAACATCTTACAAGAAATATTTGGATTGATATGATACCTTCTTATAGCTATACTTGCTGTCAATCCTAAAGCCTTTTTTTGGCCTCTGCTCCATTATTTCTTCACGCGATGGACATAACATCCCAATCTTACTATGTGTTAAGTCGAACGTGAGAGTTTATGACAAAAAAAGTTCTAAGGGTTTAGGGTTGTTAAAGCTATTATACGCTACAGAGTGAGATACTAAAAGAATTCAAGATATGACCATTGTCAAGAGTCCAAAAGCTATTTTGTAGACCAAAAAAATAATGAAAAATACGTGATCGGCAATTGGTTAACTCATTACATTGGAAGATATTGACAATATTGGCAATCGGAGATTATGGATTGGCTGAAGCTCTGCCAAAGCAACAAAAGGCTGAATGAATAGGGGGTCATGCCATGGATACTATTCGAATAATTGGGATGATCAAAACATCCATCCTTTACAAATGTTCAATATTGCCGTACAATCCTAGAGTTGGATATGTCAGCATTGGCAAAAAAAAATGTATTTCAGGGTCTTCAAGTTAAGTGTTTGTGCAGAGGCCAGTATGTGCCATAAGTTTACAGGATAAGTGGAAGAAAGCTGAAGCAGTATACACTCAAAGGACTGGTGGTCTCCCAAATGACAGGTTATTTCATAATTAACAAGATATGTTGAGAGACTAATAATGTCAAATTATATAACAGTAAGGTTTAAAATAAAAAAATAAATTAAAAAAAATAGTTTTTATTAATTTCTTCCTTGTCTTCTTCCCTGCGTTGCGCCTCTACCTGCATAAAAAAAACTTTCTCAAACACAAAAACACACACACACACACAAAATCCAACTGCGGTGGCTGGTAACCATGGCACGAGAGGCCATGGCACCACCCACGGTACGGTGCGCCGTTGAAAACCTTCGGTTGGTGGTATGACGCCACCCATACTAGCCAGGGTATCGATTTCTCTAAAAAAATTATTTATGAAAATGGTTCAAAAGTTCAATAAATTAATTTCAGAATTAATTAAAAACAAATCAAGGCATTAATACACAAGTTTAAAATTACCTAAACTTACGAGGGAAGCCTTGTGAATTTCCAACCACACCGCGCTTCCAATTCGATCTGCTATAAATATAAGCCTAAACCTATCAACCAAAATCATAACAATAAAAAGTATTCTGATAATTTAGGTTTTCTTTCATCTACCACCAACCGACCTCACCATAAATGGACCTCACCACCGTCAAACCTGCCACCGAAAACCCTTATGTTGTCGCCAAAAAGTTTGTAGGTTTTTTAATTGAGTTTTTAATAGATCAATGATTATTAATCACGTTTTGAAGTTTTTTTTAATAAATCTTTGTATTTATTAGTAGCTATGGGTTTTTATAGTTTTCTGCGCTTTTTTGTTACAGCCAGAAAGTTGCTGCCGCCGCCACCACTCTCTCGCTGGAACGCCGCTGCCACTGCTGTATCACTGGAAGGTTCGATTTATAAATCTGAGTTTTTACAAATTCTTTTACGTTTTTTGTTATATATCTGTCTCGCCGAAAATTATTTTTGCGTCTTTTTGTTTTTCTTATAGATCTATCTCACCGGAAAAGGTGATGTCGTCGCTGTAGTCTCACCGGATACCTTGATGATGTCGTCCTCGTCTCATTGCACACCCTGCATTTTCCGCCTACCAATTCATGACCCGGTCTCAGATTGCGCCTCCAAGCCCAAGTCAATAGAACATTAGAACCGTTGAGCAGACTACATCAATACTTGTTTTCATAAGATTTACAGAAAAAAGGAGGCTTTAACAGATTTACTCCATAACTCATAGCATTTAATCAAACAAAAAACATAACCTTTTCATTCATTCAATAAAGACAATTATCAGATACGGATATACATCAATTTCACCATTCACTACCCACAAAAACAATTAAACCTAAACCCATTTGATTCAAGAAATAAAACCCCTAACCAAATAATCTAATCAACCGCTGGTGAACTTGGTGACAGCCTTGGTACCTTCAGAAACAGCGTGCTTGGCCAGCTCGCAGGTAAAGACCAATCCTCACAGCAGTTGTGAATCTCACGAGAGAAAGAGTAAACAATTTATTATACCTAACAAGCTTAGAACTCTCAGCAGCCAATTTCTCAAAGATATCATTAATAAATGAATTCATTATTCCCATGGCTTTGCTTGAGATTCCGATATCAGGATGCACTTGTTTCAAAACCTTGAAGATGTAGATCTTGTATGTTTCAACTAACTTCTTGTGTCTCTTCTTCTTCTTGTCTGCAGCGTCTTTTGGTGGGAGCTTCTTCTCTGCTTTGGGTTTTGGTGCCTTCTCTGCTGCTGCTGGCTTCTATTCGCCCTGATTTCTTACTCTTCTGGCCTTCGGTGCCCATGATATAAAAAAAGATTGTGTTTTTTATTGAAGGTGTTTTTTGCGGTGTGTGTGAAGTAGATGATGAGGATGAAGCAAAAGTGTGGTTGGTTTAAATAAGGGTCCCAAGGTGGGATTGATTGGTTGGTTATCATGTCATTCGGATCGAGATGTTGTCCGTTTTTATATACAAGTTATGTCTAGTTGGACGGTGGAGATTGACCTTTGAGTTTGTTTTTTGTCAATTGAAGTTTGAAAGACTTGTAAGATGTGTGTCCACTTTTTTAAATAGACAATCTTTACAACTCCACTACAAAGGGTGTACATCCAAATGTTAATGTTGAATGTTGGAAGGTTGAGAGATCTAGGTACTCTTGTGTCATATTACTCGTGTTATAGTTAAAAGTGTTGTCATATTAGCAAAATCAGAATTCCTTTGACATCACATTTTGTGTCGTAACCCTATTAGCCTTAGGGTTATGTGGTTGTCGTTGACTAAATTTTTTTTTCACTTACATAAAATAAAACAAACATAATATAACTAAAATAAACTTCGTTAAAATTAAAACACATTACGTTAATAAAAATAAGTTACATAAAAATAAAAAGCATAATACGTAAACAAAAAATAAACACTACGAGAGACTAATAATGTCAACTTATATAACAATAAGGTTTAAAATAAAAAATTAATTAAAAAATAGTTTTTTTATTAATTTATTCCTTGTCTTCTTCTCTGCGTTGCGCCTCTACTTGCATAAAAAAAAACTTTCTCAAACACAAACACGCACACACACATAAACACACACACACACAAAAATCCAACCGCGGTGGCTGGTAACCATGGCACGAGAGGCCATGGCACCACCCACGGTACGGTGCGCCGTTGAAAACCTTCGGTTAGTGGTATGACGCCACCCATACCAGCCAGGGTACCGATTTCTCTAAAAAAAACATTTTATGAAAATGGTTCAAAAGTTCAATAAATTAATTTTAGAATTAATTAAAAACAAATCAAGGCATTAATACACAAGTTTAAAATTACCTAAACTTACGAGGGAAGCCTTTTGAATTTCCAACCACACCACGCTTCCAATTCGATCTGCTATAAATATAAGCCTAAACCTATATCATAACAATAAAAAGTATTCTGATAATTTAGGTTTTCTTTCATCTACCACCAACCGACCTCACCACAAATGGACCTCACCACCGTCAAACCTGCCACCGGAAACCCTTCTGTTGCCGCCAGAAAGTTTGTAGGTTTTTTAATTGATTTTTTTAACTAGCAATCAATGATTAAAATCCACTTTTTGAAGTTTTTTAATAAATCTTTGTATTTATTAGTAGATATGGGTTTTTATAGTTTTCTGCGCTTTTTTGTTACAGCCAGAAAATCGTTGTCGCCGCCACCACTCTCTTGCTGGAACGCCGCTGCCGACCAAGCTATAATTCACAGGAAGGTTCCGATTTTAAAAAATCTGAGTTTTTACAAATTCTTTTACGTTTTTTGTTATATATCTGTCTCGCCGAAAATTATTTTTGCGTCTTTTTGTTTTTCTTATAGATCTATCTCACCGGAAAAGGTGATGTCGCCGTTGCAGTCTCACCGGATACCTTGATGATGTCGTCCCCGTCTCATTGCACACCCTGCATTTTCCGCCTATAATGTGATGCACCGACTAAAAAGATGACTCTTTCATATAAGTAGTTCTAGTTCATATAGAATGATTTGAAGAATAGACATTGCTATCGTTTTAACAGTATGAAGCGTGTAATTAGTATATAATCTTCATAACGTACTCTTTTAGAATGTCTTTGAGAGTTGTGCTCTTTCCAGCTCCCATGCCATCACCCATGAAGAGAAGAACATGACTTCTATTTATAGAATAATATTTGTTTCGTATCTCATTAAACCACCAAACCGAATACATATATAGAGTACATGGATATTAATAGAACTTGGGCTTGAGCCTATTACAAATAATACATGAACTAATAACATAGACTAACACTCTCCCGTAGTTGGAGCGAGAGGACACCGAACACTCAAACTGGTATGAAACTCTTCAAATAAAGGTGACGACAAGCCTTTAGTGAAGATATCTGCATGCTGATAACGTGAGAGAACATGAAGAACCCGAACCTGACCAACAATAACTAAATCTCGAACAAAGTGGATATCAATCTCGATATGCTTCGTATGCTGATGCTGAACCGGATTTGAAGACAGATGAATCGCACTCATATTAACGCAGTAAACAAGAATAGCAGAAGACAAAAGTATATGTAACTCTCATGGTAGATTTCACAACCAACAAGTCTCAGCAACAACATTGGCAACACCCCGATACTCTACCTCAGCACTAGAATGAGAAAGCGTCAATTGATGCTTAGAAGGACAAGCAAGTAAATCGTTGCCAAGAAAAACACAATATTCGGAAGTCGAACGATGAGTAGTTGGGCATCCATCCCAATCTACACCAGAATAAGCCACCAAGGAAGTAGTGAAGGATGAAAACAACTATAACCCATGATCTAATGTACCACGTACATACTGCAAAACCCGTTTAAGAGCCAAGAAATGAGGCTCACGTGGATCATGCATATAAAGGAAAACCTGCTGCACAACATAAGAAATGTTTGGACAAGTAAAAGTGAGATACTGAAGAGAACCTGCAAGAATTCGATATAAAGTTGGATCAGAAATCGGAGCCCCATCATCGCTCAGTTTAGACTTAGTATCAACAAGAGTCCGACTAGGATTGCAATGAAGCATATGAGCCCTCTCAAGAATCTTCATAGCATATTTCCTCTGAGATAGAAACATCCTCGAAAATATCTCGTGTAACAGAAAGACCCATAAAGTAATTAAGTAAACCAAGATCAGTCATAGAAAACTCCTGGTGCAATTAGGTAATAATCTGCTGCAAGAAAGTCTCAAAGGAAGCTGTAAGAACAATATCATCAACATATAATAATAAATAAGTAGTATGAGTCCTCTGTCGATAAATAAACAATGATGAGTCACAACGACTATGAGAAAATCCAACACGCGTAATATATGCAGCAAATCGCCGAAACCAAGCTCGAGGGGCTTGCTTGAGCCCATAAAGAGATCATCGTAATAAACATACATAATCAGGATGCGTGGAATCCCGGAACCCTGGAGGTTGATGCATATAAATTATCTCAGATAAATCACCATGTAAGAAAGCACTCTTGACATCAAGCTGATGAACATGCCAATATCGAGAAATAGCCAAGTTGAGAATAGTCCGAATAGTACCCGGTTTAACAACCGGGCTAAAAGTCTCATCAACATCAATACCCTCAACCTGTGTGCTACCATTCGCCATAAGCCAATCCTTGTAGCGAGTAAGCGTGCCATCTACTAAAAAATTGTGACGAAATAACCACATACACCGAACAACATTGACATCCATGGGTCGTGGCACAAGAGTCCAAGTGCCATTTTTAATAAGTGTATTATACTCATCAGACATAGCATTTTGCCAATTAGGATCATTAAACGCATCGTTATATGACTTAGGTAAATGTGAGAGATAAGACACATGAAACGTTGTGTGAGACGATTAGTCCCGACACGAAAACATGTGACCATGGGTTGAATCAAAATTAGATTCTAGTTAGCATTTGGAGTGGAGGGAATTTGGGAAACATAAATGAAATCTGGCTGTAGGGTAGCGTGAGACTGTTGGAATGTGTCTAAAATAGTGGTTAGGCCCGGTTCATCATAAGGTGTGACAATTGATGTTGGGCTAGCCTGCGTGATGGGTTCAGGAGAAATGGGTTTGTCTCTGGGCTCAATATGGAAGGACGTTGGGCCAGGGGGTGAAGTTGGGCTGATAGGTTCAGTAGGTAAAACCGATTGAATATGTATAGTTTTAGTTTAGTCATTGGTTTGGCTGTGTGGATCGGGATTAGCGACGGGTGATGATCGAATGAAATTAGAGATTGCATTCGACAAATCATCCAAAAAATCATATGAGGAACTTGCGGTAGGTGTCATTGAGCTGAACGGAAGCACGGTCTCGTCAAAAATAACATGTCTCGGGTAAATTAATTTTATTAGTGTTAGGGGTCAGCATCGATAGCCACAGTGATTGGAGGCATGACAAAAATATGAAAGGGGTGTAGCCCGGGGTTGAAGTTTGTTAGTTGTATCAATATGAGGATAACAAAGACACCCAAAGGTACGTAAAATACTATAGTCGGGTGTGGTTTCAAAAAGACGGGTAAAAGGGACAACATTGTCAATGGCACGTGAGGGTAAAATGTTTAATAAATAAATAGCCATGTTCAATGCTTTAGTCCAGTAGTTAGGAGGTAAGTAAGCCTGGAAGAGTAATGTACGGATAAGGTTACTGATGGTTCAGATCATCTTTTCAGGCTTTCCATTTTGTTGGGAGGTACGTGGACAAGAAAAGCGAAATGTGATCCCATTTGTAGCAAATAATGTATGAAAGGCGTGGTTATCAAATTCACCACCATGATCACACTGAAATGATTTGATCTCACACATAAATTAAGTGCGAACATAATTACGAAACAACACAAACTTAGACAAAACATCAGATTTATAAACTAACGGATAAACTAAAACATACTGCGAATAATGATCCAAAAATAATACGTAGTACTTAAAACCAGAAAGACTCAAAATTGGGGAAGTCCATAAGTCTGAGTGAACAATGTCAGAAGAATACTGAACAGAAGTATTAGAACTAAAAAATGTAAGCTTCATGTGTTTGCCAAGCTGACAAGCATGAAAAAGAACAGGAAGCTTCTCTTTATTACATGAAATTGAGTTATTAGAAAGAACACGACCTTTAGATATTAGGAATTCGGAAAAGTCGCCGGAAAAGTTTTCTGGTGGCCGGAGGTGGTGGCCGGCGGCGGACCGTTAGGGGGGGGGAGAGATAAAGGTGTGTATGTGTTTATATGTTATGAAAATGAAAAAAAATTATAAAACTTATAT
>BQNB010185785.1:0-12185 GCA_026074375.1 Tanacetum coccineum
TTGTTTGTCTTATTATGTAATTCACCATATGAATTATATAATTGCTTATTTTCATATGTAATATATACGGGATATATTACATACTATGCTATATGATTCACCTTATGAATTATATATGCTTTTTGATTTATTTATTTAATCAACCACCAAACTATTACAACTTTAAATCTAAATCTTTTATCAACGTATTACGTTGATGTACTCATTCATCGGGAAACCCACGTATATCATCCTAGGCTAAACCGTTAGGATCAGCTGTATCTTCTTGGTCGAGCCGTTCCAGTTTTCGTTTTGTCTGGCGCTTAATATGCGCATTCCTGCCAATCGTTCTACTTGTTTTACATATATTTTTGGGGTGAGAACATGCTTGTTTACAAATTCATTTTCATGGACGATTATATACGTGTTTACAAATTCATTTACATGGTCGATTACATACGTGTTTACAAATTCATTTACATGGACGATTATATACGTGTTTACAAATTCATTTACATGGTCGATTACATACGTGTTTACATGGTCGATTACATATATGTTTACATGAATGTTTATAAACTCGTTTACATACTCATTTACATATCTCACGATGAGATACATCGCTAGTTTTCACTTATGGATACTACAACTTGGATTTCATTCTAATGATTATGGATTAGCTTAAGTTGCATGAACTGTTAATTACTTGGAGGGTAAGCGCGAATGTTATAAGATAGATCTATTTGGGATTGACAATCCCCGTTCGGGTGACTAGCTATCACCGGGAACGAACGTTATACCATGTCGGATTACGATTGAATTGGCGCCTGCGGGGCCAATAATCACACATACATATTATTGCCCGGGTGTCTTTGGAGGGGACACCGGTAACGGGGGAAACATATTCTTTTATTATTGCCCGAGTGTCCTTGGAGGGGACACCGGTAACGGGGGAACATATTCTTTTATTATCGCTCGGGTGTTCTTGGAGGGAACACCTACGATGGGTACACTCTTACTATGCCTTGAAAAAAGTGGCATATATACAAGTCTACGTCACAGTTCATGAACTTAGAGTAATGGTAATCATGGTTTTATACATACTTGAATAAAGTGGCAATACATATTTTGGATATTTGTGATCCAACTTTGACTCGTACATTTTGGGACTATTTGGGAATAGAAATGGTCTTGCATATTTTACAGCTAATTGATTTCTAAAAATCACACATACATTTTGGAAGGACATTTAAGGATTTAAATGGTCACACAATTATTTTATGATACTGTAGGGAGACAGTAGTCATTAAACGTTTTTATATGACACTGTAATGATACAGTGGGCAGATACATTTATTGGAACTAACGTTTGTATTTACAGAAACCTATGAACTCACCAACTTTATGTTGACCTTTTTAAGCATGTTTTTCTCAGGGAAATTATATGCTCGGATTTCTTGAAGTGCATTGGAGTCTATACATTCAAGCTTTTCATTGTGATGCAATTATGGGACAAATGTATATTAAATTCAAGATTTTGATTAAATCAACGAGATTGTTTTACAAACGACACATTTAGAGGTCGTTCTCTTGTATCTAGCGCTGTGTATTATGAAGTAGCACCCCATGTGGTATTCCGCTGCATTGTTGTATTTTTGGGGGTGTTACAGATTGGTATCAGAGCACTGGCTATAGAGAACTAGGTTGCATATTTTACCCTAGACTATAGTCGTTTTCACAAACATTGCATCACAACAAACATTTTCAAAGTGCATACACGCTACTTGCTTATGTGCTTACGTTACGTGCTGCATTAAGTGCTTACGTGGCATACATATATATAATATATATATGCTTGCATTCCTTTCGCGTATATCGTACGCTTATTTATATAACGATGGACATGAGTACGGCCTATCATCCTAAAAATGACGGTCAAAGTGAGAATCTATCCAAAACTTTGGAAGGTTATGTTACGCGCTTGCGTGTTAGACTTTGGAAAGAATTGGGATAGACATTTACCGTTAGTGGAATTCTCTTACAACAACAGTTACCATACCAGCATAAAGGCTGCACCATTCGAGGCACTGTATGGACAAAAGTGTCGATCACCCGTATGTTGGGTAGAAGTTGGAGATGCTCAGCTTACTGGTCCTGCAATAATTCATGAAACCACCGAGAAGATCGTCCAAATTAAAAGCAGAATTCAAGCCGCTCGTGACCGACAGAAGAGCTATGCAAACATTAGACGTAAACCAATGGTATTTCAAGTTGGTGACAGGGCCATGCTAAAAGTTCCGCCTTGGAAATAGGTTGTGCGTTTTGGCAAATGAGGGAAGTTAAACCCTAGGTATGTCGGTCCTTTCAAGGTGATCGAGAGAGTCGGAACTGTTGCCTATAAACTTGAGCTACCACAACTATTAAGCCGAGTTCATAACACGTTCCACGTGTCAAATCTGAAGAAGTGTCTGTCTGATGAATCACTTGTGATTCCGTTGGAAGAACTACGTATTGATGACAAGCTCCACTTTGTGGAAGAACCGGTAGAAGTTATAGATCGTGAAATCAAACAATTGAAGAGAAGTCGCATTCCCATGATTAAGGTTAGATGGAACTCTAAACGAGGTCCTGAGTTTACCTGGGAACGTGAGGATCAATTCAAGCAGAAATACCCACATCTCTTCACCAAGACCGCACCATCGTTAAGTGCCGCGTCTTAAGCCTTGAGGACAAGGCTCATTTAACGAGGGAAGACTATAACACCCCGTGTTTTCAGGTCATATTACGATTTCAATCACTCCATTTTCTTTCTATTTGTAATATTTTTACGTGTTTACTTTTACTTTAAATCACCTAGTTAAACCCTAATAAGCAAAACTTAACCGAGGCTTTTAATATCGTGAATAAGCCTACGTTTAAACCAAATACTTTAGTTAAAATTTTCCTACGACTTAGTTAACCAAAAATCGAGTTTTATCAACCTTATCCTTTCACCACAATCTAGCATTTAACTTTAAAGAGTAAACAAGCAAGTTTTAAATTTCTACACTTGTTTAAAATGGTACACAATAAGAAAATTACTTAAGCAATTCAAGAAACAAATAAAATCCCTACAAACTACACAAAAATTTCATGTGTACATCTTCAACTCCACAAACTGGCAAATACATTTAAATTGGGTAAAGAGATACAAAATTTATTCTTACCATAACCCTATTACCCAATGTACAAAGCCCATAATCCCCTTTTTATAAAACTTAAACACACTCGTGATAACTTGGTTGCCCCTTCTCTTGATCCTGCTTCTATGTTCCAAATAGTAAACCCCTTTAAAACACTATGCCTTGACCATTTATAAACCTCAAAGATCCTTTACCCTATTTGGATTAGCAAAAGAACGTGACTCAAGAGATGAACACTATGCCTACCCTCTCATTTGTGCATAAAGAACTATGCATACTTTTTTTGAAAACATAGATAACTCAATACAACCAAAGTTATAATCATAGTCTCTTTATCTTGGTTCTCCTAGTCCTCATACTCTTGTTTCAACTCATATACAACACACAACCACACCACTCCATTCATATTCTTCATAAACCCTAAAAACTCCAAGAAACCCTAATTAGGTTTCTTTGGTTTCGTTCCTCTTACATGTCGACCACACCAAGACAAGCGAGCAACGTTCATGTACATGGTCATAAGGGGTGCAATAGTCAAGTTTATTATTTGTTTGGGTGTTTGATTCATTGTATACGTAAGGGGTAAAAAGCTTCGTGCGTTCATCACTTCTTTAGGCCAAGTTCTTCACGTTTATCTCTGCGTTTTTATGAGCTATCTATCCTTATTACTTATCCTTAATATGCGATCTATATGTCATTAGTAGTGTGCTTGAAAATCCCTAAAAACAAAACTATTTTGTTCACCTCCTGATGCGTAGCAAATAAACGGGTAAAAACCCCATAAACCTTGTAAGTGACTAATAAAACTTGAGCCATGTTTACGCTAAGGATATAGGTGTAGAAGACCAGCCATTTTATGGCTTGAACACGTTATTGAATAAAAAGAAATGAAACACGCCTGTTGTAACTAGTAAAATCGGCAAGTTACATTGGATAGATCTAATTGTGTACATTATTCGACCCCTAGAAGTTGAGCCTAAAAATAGAATTTAGATTATTTCGTAAATAGGACATGTAGAAATTCGTTTGTTCCTGGAATCGCTAGTTTTCGTTAAGTAACGATGAAGTTAGAAGGTCCCAAAGATAGGCAAAAATCTGTCATTTTACACCATCTTAAAACTGCCCTGTTAGGTCGACTTTAGGCTTTGTTTCGACCCAATTAAACTTGGAGATAAGGTCAGCACATAGGGGCTTTTTGTATTGACATGGAGAAGCTTTATTTAGAAAATCGAATCGACAAAAACGTTTGAGTATGATACGCAAACAGATTCAATAAAGTTAGTATTGCTGCCAAGATGTTCGACCAAGTTAATAAGTTGCTTAATGGATGATACCCTATACTTTGGCCTCAGTTTAAGTCCACTAAACGACTTCAAATTGCAAACCATAAAAAAGAATTTATTGTACTCCTGGCCTAGTTTTCAAAGGTACTTTTGGTTTGTCATAATATCCAGTTACGAACTCGCAAAATAAAACCTTAAGTTAAGTAGTTCAGTCACGTTTTATATAAATAAAACTGAATAACAATAGGGTCGCTACACCCCTTACTTATGTACACGTTTTGGCCAAGGGAAATGACCTCCGAACCACTAACTTATAAAACATAAAATTATAGTAATCTAGCCTAGTTAGAATGGTGTTTTTTATCTGTCCTAACCTTTGAGGAATTGTTTCGTATTTCCCGACCAAGGTACCGCCAAAGTCACTTGAAAAACACATGGCCAAAATTTCTATTTTCTGTTTTGGAACCCAGTCGCGACACACACCTCCTTAGGTCACGTTTTAAACCCCATAAAACGACCTCGTTTGACAAAACTTAAAAACAAAGTTAATAGAAGGACCTGGCTGAGATGTCAAATGTATTTTTAGTTTTCATTACTGTTAAATAATGAATTCCACCATAAGTTGTTCATTTGAAAAACTCCAAGTTTGTCAATAGTAAAACAGTTTTAAAATTTCACTTATTCAATTAGTTTAAACGCCACCAGTTTCGTCTAATTAATTGACACACCTAGAGACCAATCAAGGCTGACTAAACTAACATTTTAAAGATTTGTGACCTAGGTTTACCAAAGATCAAATCTCATAAAATTACTGTTTATAGTTTTTGGACGCGTTACCAATAAAAGTTGACTACTTTAACATAAGAATTACTTTCAAACATCATTATTTAAATGGAGCTCAAGCACATACTAGGGATGGGATTGCAAATACTTGATTTTATTATTTTCTGCTTAGTAAATATGTATTATTTTTTACTTAGGTTGTAGATAAATGGCTTTTTGCAGTCGTTTTTCGGTGCCACTACCTTAGCAATTCCGTATCAATCCTTATAAGTGAGTTTATAGTCCCATCTACCCTTTTAATCATTTATCAAATCTCGGGGATGAGATCATGTGTTTTTTACAAATGGATGCCAAGTACAATATAAATTCAAATATAACCAATTTGCCTAAGTAGGCGCTATATCCCACTATTGCCCATCATCATGAACTGTTTTAATTACTGGATTGTAGCGTGAATGTTAAGATAGATCTATTGTAATTACATCCACCCGATCGGGCAAGTAGCACTTTCTAGTTTACCGTTGGGGTCCATAAACGACAGAATGTATACCATTCGACACCCATAGAATGTTACGGGCTGAACCTCTACATGGGCCCATCAATTATATGAAATTGATATACATACATTGTATTAGCTTTATAGTGGTCCATGAGCTTAGTGCATATCGTAATACATTTTTGTGATATTGTATTCGTTGCATTATTATAGGGAAATCTTGCCATCCGCTTCATTAAATTTATAAACCTATAAATTCACCAACATTATTATATTGACAATTAAACATGTTATCACAGTCAATAAAGTGCAAGTCAATGTAACATTTGGATGGTCGTCTTTTGAAGTCATATCACTATAAAGATTTACGTGCATTACATTTTGGGATATTGTTATGTTGTGAAATCTTTACTTTTCAAGTTGAACAATTTAAGCCTATGGGCTTTTGTAACAAACCATTTATGAAATCCAATGTATCAGTTTTTAAACGACTCTTTTAGAGGTCGTTCTCATATCTTGTGCTATTGATCTATGAAGTAATACCCCCCGAAACATCATATTCCGCTGCGACCCATTTTGGGGTGTTACAAATCTCTACGTTAACTCATATACGAAAACCGTCGTCATATACCAAGACCTATCTCACGGATATCAAATACTTTACCTCATATTAAGGTTATGGAGGTAATTACGCGAAAAACAAGCCAACAACACTGGTCAAAAGGCGACAGAATAAAATAAAGCTCAAACACCTCAAATCGTTGAACGATACAATCGACCAAAATACTCCGCGAAAAACTGACGAAAAGGAATGAGCAAGAGCTCGAATGCCGAAGATAAATAATCCACATTTCCGTAATCGATACGTTAATATAATAATAAATAGATATTATACATCTATAATTCATTTAATAAAATAATAATATTTTATTATTATTTTTGTCTTATTATTGGGCTAACGGGGTACAACTTCTCGTCATTAAATATGTCCAATGGCTTTTACTTTGACATTTAATCTCCCATACAACTTATCTTCTACTCCCTCAAATAGTGTAATACCCCCAAAATGGGTCGCAACGGAATATGTATCCAGGAGCGTTACTTCATAATACCATTGCACAAGACATGAGAGAACGACCTCTAAATGAGTCATTTGAAAATGATACATTGGATTTAATAAGTGTTGTTAGAAAAGCTCAACGGCTTAACTTGTTCATCCTTGAAAATGTAAAGATTTTAGATCATAACACATATTCCCAAAATGTAATGCCTCTAAATCCTTATGTAATGACTCCAAAATGATTGACCACCAATGTATCTCTTTGCTTTTGTACCTCATTGACTTGAGAAAACATGCTTTAAAACGTCAACATAAAGTTGGTGAATTCATAGGTTTGTTTATGTATAAATCAGGACCGCAAGATTTCCTCGTGATTATGCAACCTGTGCACCCATCACAAAAATGTAATTACGTTTCCCTAAGCTCATGACACTGAAGCTCGACATGTATGAATGCAATATAAATATTGCCACATTGCTCGTGATGATGTTCAACCCGAAACATCCCAAATCCGACATGGTATACATCCGTTGGTTCACTTCGTGACACCAGTGAGAGCTACTCACCCGGATAGGGATGTCAATCCCAAATAGATCTATTTATAAGATTCGCGCTCACACAAAGTAATTGACAGTTCATGATAATGGGCTCAGAAGGTTATCGCTACAATGCATGTTTCTCACCCCAAAAGTTGTAAATCATTGATATAGTAAAACATGGGGCTATGAACTCACCTTGGTGAATAAACTGGTGTATATGAATCAAGTGAATGAAAACGTCACGGATATGACCGAATGCAACCTAATTAAATATATGTCGTATGAGTACTAAATACTTTGAATAACTAATACCACATATAATTCTATATAGTTACATCACCACCTAAAAGTGTTTGTTTAATTTATAAAATTAAACAATTTAATTTGTACTTGTAAAATAAGTGTTCATGTATTCGTGTTCACAAAAATAGTATACCTGTCCAACAATTCGTTATTTGCCAAAAATACTTGATGTATTATTTACATAATTTCATTATATAAATAATTTAATTAATTGAGAAAATAATATTTATAAGGTTAAAACGTTTATAATGTCACTTTTAATAAAAACATCGTATCTTTCCTCGTTTTTATTCCCGTTTTCATCGTTCTTTACATGTATGGATTCGTATTTAAAAAATCTAATCAAATATTAATTATTATATTCATATTTACTGTTATGATAGTAACAAAAGTATAGAGAATTAATAAAAATACTTATAAATTTTAATTGTTGAAATCGTATATTAATTGTATCTTATTTCGTTTAATTCGTTTTTAGTGATTCTTATGTCCACGGCTTCATAATTAAATTTTATATCATCTAACATAGTCCATGTCCACTGTATGTTTCTGTAAAAAAAATCAGTTTTTATAAAATTACTTTTGTTTATTTTAATACATAAACAAGAAAAAGTCATAACTAGTTCATTATCCATTGGTTTTTCAAGTTACTTACCTTTTTAGAATCCTTACAACATCTACTTTTATAGAAAAATATCAAAGAAATATCTCAGATTCAAATTTATATAGGTTTTCTAAACTTAGTTTTATAAAAACACTTTTATACGCATAACTTCGTAAAAATCATAACTCCTTCGTTATTTATCGGATTTTTAAGTTCCTTACATGCTTACGATCCTTATGAGATGTATTATTTTTATAAAATATAAATTAAAGTGTCAATTAATTTGAATGAACAGTACATTATAAAAGATTAATAACTCATTTTATATACTTATTATAAACTTTAAAATTATCACAAGTCTTCTAATTTTATAAAATTAACTCCATGTGTATAATTTAATTCCGTTCTATATTGTAGTCCAACTAATAGGTTCATATTGTACAAAAAATTATCCAACAAATTTTATTTACTTATCTAAACTTTATAATTAAGTAAATAATCAATACTTGACAAATAATTATATAATTTATCCACGGCTTGTAAATCCTTGTTTTAAACATATTAACATATTTTAAACATCATATTAACCACAAAATAAATATAATTCGTGTATGTATGTACATGTATTTATTTTATAACTTCATAAAATAAACCTACGTGAAGATTTAACTATACACAATTATATATAACATGAAATTAACATATTGAAAAGATTAGGGTTCTTAGAAGACCTTAATGAAGATGAGTGATGATAATACACAAGCAAGACCCAAGTGTATAACCCTAATTATTTCCACAAAACCCTAACTTTTACCAAGAAAACCCTAATTCTTTCTTGCTTGCAAAAACCCTTTAATTACCAAACCAAGCTTCCAAGACACCTTGTATATGATTAATAATAACCCTTGAACACTTGTACTAGCTTAGAAATCAAAAACTATGAAGATATGTATGAGTGGAGGGTGAGTCGTGGGTATGGATGGTTTTGAGAGAGTTTTTAAGTGAAAAGTTTACTTGTGAATGATAAGAAATGAAGTAGGTACTTTAGGAGACATATATATAGCAAGGATAATACTAGGAAACCACTTAATCAAAAACTAGCAAAGGTTTTGGTTTAATCCCATGTGTGTCCGGTTAGGGGAGCCAAAAGAAGAGACAAATAAGTGTTTTTAAGTGTTTAAGTACATCTTAGGCTTAGGGACAAGTTAGGTTTAGGTTTACTTTGTGTAAGGATGGAATGACACTTCAAGTATGTTTGTCTCATGGTTTACTTCCTTGTTCTTGGTTCTAGCCGTGGGTTGGGAGCAAAAGGGGACAAAGAGGACAAAAAGAAAGTTTATAATATGATCTAGGTATTGTAAGTGTAGGTATAATGCTTTTGTGTCTTGTAAGAATGACAAGACTAAGCTTTCATGCTTGTCACTTGGTTTCTTGATATTCATGCATGCTTGGACGTGGGTTGGAGCAAGAAAAGAGACAAAAGAAAGTTCTTTGATCCATTGGTTAACAAATAATGTAGTTTATTCAAGTTAGTGGAGGTTTGTTAGATTTAATTTCAAGTGTTGAGTGCATATAATTGTAAATTCGGCTAGGAGCTGATTTTAGACAAGATTTTATGAGATTTTTGAGCAATATGGGTATTAGTGGGTATTTGTTGAAGTGTAGGTGGGTTTATGGTTTGCCATGCATGCAAAAGTGTAGTTTTATTGCGTTACGTAAACGTTTTACGTAACCGATAAAAATAAAAAGCGTAAAGTTATAAATTATCATCCTAATAACTTTATAACACTTACTTGACGTAAACATTTAGTTGTTTGATGCCCGTTTACGTTAAATGCTCATTTTTAGTTTACGCGATTTAACTCAACGTTGAAAATTTAAAGTAAACGCGTAAATGTATAAAATAATTATTTGAATGTTTATTGACGTAAAAGACGTAAAAATGTGAATTGTTACAGTCTCCCCGTGTTAAAAGAATTGCGTCCTACAATTCAGTTCGAGTTGCCTTCCGGAATAATGTTGATGAAGAGGTGTTTATACTCGTCTTAATCCTCCTAATGAGTTCTAAGTAAATTTGCTATCTTATTGTGGAATCACATTGGTATGGGTCTCAATTTCCTTGATGACGGTTGAACTTGTCGGCGGGTTGTCCTTCGAGAATAAAAATAGAAAATTTGATTCTTGATAAATGTTTTACGGTGACTACTTCTCAACATGGCATGGTACTTTCCTGAATTATACATAGGTGATCAGGCTATGTATATTTGAGGGCTAACGATGCTATGCTAATTTTTGTCAAAATAGTGTCATGATTTCGTAATATTTGTGAGAGTAGTTTGTATAAATAGTTAGAGAATTTAAGTAACTTTGACAAAACTTTCACAATACATAGATTTGATAGATAAATGAAACGGTTTAGCACAACGGAAATGAAAAAGGGTACAACGGAATTTTAAAAGTATACAACGGAAATTTCTAAACAAATGTAGCCTATGGTAGTTCCAACTTAGGGTTCACTAGTCGAGGCGAGGAAGTCTTCCTCCTGAGCTTCGATCTCATCTTCAATGTTGTTAGGGTCTTGGTCGGTTTCTTCTCCTCCCAAAGCATACACCACTCCATGTGCTTTAGTATCTTCAGCTTGGTTTCCATGATTTCGATTCCTTAGCTCCGGGCAATCACTCCTGTAGTATCCTTGATTTCCACATTCATAGCAAGTGATGGTCCTTTGATTGTTAGCAGTAGTAGGATTCCAACAATCCCTTGTCAAATGGCCGACTTTCTTGCAGTTCGCGCACTTAGCAGTGCACGGGCCATTATGGTGAAACTTGCACTTGTTGCATAATGGAAGGGTTCCAGCATACTCCTTCCTTTCACCAGTCCTAACGGCGTAAGCTTGAGCCACATTCTGCCTATTGTGAAGTTGTTGTTGAGCTTGGTAGTTGTTATCAAATTTTCTCTTGTTTTCAGCTTGTCTCTCAGCATAGGAACGGACCTTCTGGTCCATCAAATCATTTGCTAGCTCGATTGCTTCTTGTATTGTCTTCGGCGTAGCCGACATCACATTACCTTGAATCATGTCGGGAAGTCCACCGACATACTTTTCCACCTCATCAAATTCCTCGGGAAACATCATCCCGCACATCAATGCTAGTTCCTGAAAGCGTTGGGTATAACCCACAACGTCAGTACCCTTTACTTTTAGGTTCCAGATTTTGATCTCCAACTTTTTGATCTCACTTCTTGGACAGTACTTGACAGTCATCATCTTCGTGAGAGTTTTCCAGGGCATGCCATAAGCGGCATCATGACCAACTATCTTGACATGGGAGTTCCACCACATTAAAGTAGCACCAAGAAGAGTGCAAGTAGCAAACTTGACTTGGTTCTCAACAGTACATTTATTGATATGGAAAACTGATTCCATCTTTTCAAACCACTGAGTTAGACCAACAACTCCTTCAGTACCCTTAAAAGTAAAGGGTTGACAGTTCAAGAAGTCCTTAAAAGTACACTCTCGGGGAGTGCGAGTAGGTCTTTCAGTTCCTGATCTTGAATTTTGTCTACCATCGCCATTCACACCGTTGTTCCTTAGTTGTTCTTGATTTGCGAGTGCTTCAGCGACTCGTGTTTTGATTAGCTGATTGATGGCAGCAGCACTCATTAGTGCATCAGTAGTAGTGCTAGCATTTCTAGAAGGATTGTTGGCGGTTCTAGCAGAAGCGGTTCTTCTAGCAATTGGAGCTCTTCTGGCAACTGGAGCTCTTCTGGCAACTGGAGCTCTTTTGGCAACTGAAGCTCTTCTAGGAGGCATGATTCTTCACAATCACAGAGTAATAATTTAAATTTTTCTCCATTCCAAAAGTCGTGTTCCAAAAGTGAAATGTTGTGAAATAATGTGTTGAGGTTGAGTATGAGTTTTGGAGCATTGTGTTATTCGTAATATTTTGAGAATTGTT
>BQNB010185786.1:1743-12185 GCA_026074375.1 Tanacetum coccineum
TATATATATATATATATATATATATATATATATATATATATATATATATATATATATATATATATATATATATACTTCTATCGTATTGTCCTAACTAGCAATTCTAATTTTTTAAAATATCTTATAAACTAATCACTTTTCAAATCAAGCATTGATGCATATTCGTGAAGTTGCAACTGTGTTTAGATGCTTGAAGACGAAATATTCAACTTAATAAGGCTTCTGAAGACTTTTGTCGAATAATATTTATCTTATTTTGCTTTCATTTATTTTCGTTAAGTTCTTAAACCTTTTCGTTTCTTAAAAAAAATTGTTGATATACTTGAGCATACTGTGATAATTTTTGATTTGTTAATTTTATTTGAAAAGTTAAAATTTTTATTATAACTTCTAGATTATAGTTTGGGGAAACGTTTAATTTTATGGAGTTCACTTGAATTTGGTTTTCTTGGTTTAAACCGAAACCAAACCGAATTCTAATTTGGTGTACGGTTTGGTTTTATATTTTCTATAATTTGTTTGGTTTGGTTTTAACTTTGAAATTTTTTAAACCGATAAACCCGAACCGTACAACCTACAAACCCGAAAACCGAACCGTTAAACACCCCTAATACGTAGACATATATCATTGTCAGTTTCACCAATTCACACACCTAAAATAGGTAGTTAACTACTTAACTAATCATGTGGGGCTTTACCCGTTTGTGTGGCAGTCAGGTCAGACCTTATACATTAGTCGGCTAAAATGTCGAAAACAATGATTTTAAAAAAAACTTCTAAACTAGTTTTTAATGTTATTATATCTATATACTAAAAGGCGTGGGAAACGACGTAGTTTCACCCCTTGCTACAGTAACATTTTTTTGGGCTCCCACTTTGGCCCAATTTATTGGGCTGCAACTTTGGGCCGGCCCAATTGCTTTTTTCTTTTTAAACTTTGTTGGCACAAAATAGAGGGAAAATTATATATATTACAAAAGTATCGAGTTATTCAGATAAAAAAATACCCGCGGAACCATTTTCGATACCTAATAACTTTAAAATAATAGACAGGGTCACAAACGTACATCTTTAGGTTGCATTAAACTGTGTCATTTTACGCCACTAAAAACCATAAGCCCAAATATATAACACATATTTACTCAAATCAAATAAAATTATATTAAAAAAAATCTTTGAACATGAAACCCAACACATAAGCCCATATAAAAAAACTATTTAACGTGACACCGAAAAAATAAACTCGAAAAAAAACACCTAAAAAAAATAATGGCACGAAACAACGCGCGGGACATAAACTCATATAAGGGAAAAAAAGAAACTATTAAACATGATACCGAGAAAATAAACCCGCAACGTAATTCCATAAAATTATACTAAAAAAAAGAAAACCCCGTATAGCAAAAAAAAAAGCTTTAAACATGAGGTCCAATACTTATGCCCATATAAGAAAAAAACAAACTATTAAACATGAGATCGAAACAATAAACCCGCACAAAATTAAAAATAAAAATTAAAGGTCCGCAACAGAGCGCAAAAAATTAACGTCCCGCAGCAACGCGCGGGTAATTATGCTTGTTTTAACCGACAACCAATTGTTGAGCCCAAACCACATACTAAGTGAGCTTAATCTTGGGCTTGTAAAAGTTTATAACAAAAGCTTATAAAATTAATAGATCTTGGGCTTATTCTCACCTTCCAACGGTCATATTTTAAACCTTATAAAGATTTTATAACACAAACATAACGGTCATATTTTAAACCCCAATTTCATTCATCATCTCAATTTCAAGATTCTTGTTAACCATGGATAGCTGCAACAACAATTTAACAAAATCAACAACTTCCGTTAAACCCTTATTCAAAGGTACAATCTTTTTCGATCTCTTTTCGTTGTTTTGATTTAAAGATTCTTGATTTATGATTTTTAGTATGTAACTTTTAATGGGTATTTGTTAAATCTGTGTTTTATGTAATCTTGTCAAAAGGGTATTTGATTTTAGCTTAAATTTGTGTAATTTTGTTAGGGTTTATGTAAATTTTCGTTCTTTTTTAGTTGTTTCGATTTAAAGATTCTTGATATATGATTTTTAGTATGTAACTTTTAATGGGTATCTGTTGAATCTATGTTTTATGCAATCTTGTTAAAAGGGTATTGAAATTTTAGCCCAAATTTGTGTAATTTTATTAGGGTTTTATGTAAATCTTTGATCTTTTTTCGTTATTTCGATTTAATGATTCTTGATTTATGATTTTTAGTATGTAACTTTTAATGGGTATTTGTTAAATCTCTGTTTTATGTAATCTTGTCAAAAGGGTATTTGATTTTAGCTTAAATTTGTGTAATTTTGTTAGGGTTTTATGTAAATTTTCGTTCTTTTTTAGTTGTTTCGATTTAAAGATTCTTGATATATGATTTTTAGTATGTAACTTTTAATGGGTATCTGTTGAATCTATGTTTTATGCAATCTTGTTAAAAGGGTATTGAAATTTTAGCCTAAATTTGTGTAATTTTATTAGGGTTTTATGTAAATCTTTGATCTTTTTTCGTTATTTTGATTAAATGATTCTTGATTTATGATTTTTAGTAGTATGTAACTTTTAATGTGTATTTGTTAAATCTGTGTTTTATGCGATCTTGTTAAAAGGGTATGAAATTGTATCCTAAGTTAGAGTTTTGTAAATATGTCAAGATTCTTGTTTTATGATCTGTAGAATGTAATTTTAGATGGGTATTGTTTTAATCTGTGTTTTATATAATCTTGTTAAAAGGGTATTAAATTTTAGCCTAAATTTGTGTAATTTTATTAGGGTTTGATTTATTGTTTCTTGGAATATAGATGCAGGTGGTAATAATGAGAATGAAATGAACCCGGATATGGTTTTGAAGTCAAAAGGTGTTATTAGTACTAAGAAAAACACACCCACAAAGAATTTTATGAGTCCGACTATATCCGCAGCTAATAAAAAGAAGATTTTGACGGAACGGAATGAAGACAGTGATGTTGTTGAACAAAATAGTGTAGAATGGTCTTCTAGTTTTGTTTCCAAAGCTGTGAAGTTTCCTGTTGTTGGTGATGTGGATGGTGATGTTGGTTTGAAGCCGTATGATCCTGTTAAGAATTACCTTTCGCCTAGGCCTAAGTTCCTGAGGTATAACCCGAATAGGCGTAGGAAGATATTAAAGGAAAATGATGAAGGCAGCGTTAGAAATAGTACTAATAGCTCGATTAATGCTAGTTGTAATTTGGAATTAGGGGTGGGATCCTTGGGTACTACAGATTCTAGCTCTCAAAAAGAATCTGTAGAACGAGTTGAGAATCTGATTGATAAAGAAGGTGAAGCTGACGATGATGAGGGAGATGAATCCGAAGATGATGAAGAGAAGGTGGTTGAGGACGAGGAAGATAGATTTTGGAGTTTGAAGGGGCTTTTGAAGTGGTCACTTGTGGTCGTTGCACTGGTTTTGATGACACAAGGCATATGTTCAGTGAACTCACCTACGGGTTCAGACACTTTAGAACCTGTTGGGGATTTTAGTGATTGGTCTTTTGTTAATAGAGCTACGGGCTTAAACTTCTCTGAAGCTGAAGAGAGTATAAACCTACTTATGGGTTTTAAGGATGGGGCTTATGTTTATGGAGCTGCGAGTGTAGACTACTCTAGAATTGGAACTGGTCCAGTTAGGGACGCAGATTTGGAGGCGAGAAGATTTGAGAAAGTAGAGGTTAATCATGATTATGAAGGGCTAAATATGGTTGAAACTGTTAAAGAGTTGGTTGAGGGTGAAAGTGGGCTAATTGATGATGTAGTGGTTGAAACTGTAGAAGAATCGGCTGTGGTGGAAAATGGACCAATCGATGATGTTATGGTTGAAACTGTCGAAGAATCGGTTGAGGTGGAAAATGGACTAATTGATGATGTTGTTGATCGTCATATAGTAGTACGTGATGAAACAGATGTCACTGATAAGGAAATGTCGAGTAAACAAGAAGATACTAGTCACTTGCAGCTGACCGAAAAATCGCCAGAGCAAGAAGTTGCAGAAAGTGAAGTGCTAGAAATCGACGATGTAGATTTTAGCCAGGATGTTGTTAGTGTGCAGCTGGATGAAGTTGTAAACGATGAAACAGACGTCATCCTGGATGATATGTGGAGCAAACAAGAAGATACTGATCACTTACAGCGGGTCGACGTGTTGCAAGAGCATGAATCTGCAGAGACTGAAGTGATGGAAACTGATCACGTAGAGGTGAAAAAGGAAGTCAGTGATCAGCTGTTGACAGCAGATCCCGATCAAGATGGCTTTGGTGAAGACATGAATGTAGCGGAAAAAGTGATTGATGATATAATAACTACTGAATTGGCCGGTTCTGATCCAGCGGTCACGGTTTTAACCGGGCTTGTTTTAGTACTTTTAATATCTGTCGGTGCTGTGTATCATTCAAAACGGACTAAATCCACTCCTCCTGTCACAACACCAGTTGAAAAAGAAGATATAAAGGAGGCTGAACCTTCGACAAATCCATCGTCGTTGATCCAACAGAAAGAGGAACAAACATTGGTAACATCTGCTGCATCTTTGGCCGAACCAAAAGAAGACGCTTCTAAAGAAATTAGCCACATCAATGCACCATCAGTCGAGTTGCTAGGCGAGTTCGTGTTTGGAGAAGTCACCAGCTCTGTTAGAAGCTACAGCACATCACCAGAAGCTAATGCAAGCAACTCTTTGATCCAAACATCATCAGTTCCTTTCAGCCAAACAACAACATCACACATAGAAACATCAACTGGCGACTCTCGTACAGCTAGGAAACCAGTAATTTTCTAGTCTTTCTAAATGAAATATAATGCCTATTTGGCCTTTTTACAAGTCTTAATCATGTTTTTTTACATGTCTTAATCTTAAACAGAGGCGCAAGACCGCGGAATCAAGCAGCCTGGTTACACCGTCATCAGTTAGGAGATCAAGTCGAATACAAAGCCGATCCGTCATGTCTCCATGAATCAAGCATCATAACGACATCACCTTTCTTTAGCCAAACTAGGAAATAGAACATCGATTGATGATCTTTTAACTCTTAGATTGTACTCTAATGGAATCAAACTTGTTTTTGTATCTAATGAATTCTACTTCTTTGATTTGCTCTTAAGATTTTCTTTAGAATCAATAATTAAACAACTTATTATGTATTTATACAAACCATAACAGAAACATAATAAGCCAAAAAAACTAATCTCTTATATTTACATCAAAAAATATGTACAAACCATAAAAACCAAAATCACTCCTTTAAGTCCTTGTTGATACCAAACTGTTTCCTTTTTGATTTTTTCTTTGAGATAATTGGTTTAGGAAGTGTGTGAGATTTGTAGCTGTTCTTCATTTTCTTGTATGGAACCTTTTCTTTCTTTGGAAGATCTTCTATGCTTGTGACTCTTGCAAGTGATGTAAATGAGTCTGATTTCCCATGGTAAAACACTGATAGCCCTCTTCTGCAATTAGTTCAAAACTAACATTTTAGGATATGAAGCTTTTATCTAAAAACTAATCAAAATTTGAATCTTTTTTAGCAAAACAATGAGATAACGAAATGGAACTTACTTTATGGGCAAGTGTGACATAAGGTCTGATAAGTCATATAGAGAAGATCTACTTGAATGAGCTGAAGATGAAGCATCATCATCATCATCATCATCATCATCTAATGTATCCAATGATGAAGATGATGAAGAACAGCTTAATGATCCATTTGATATAGTTGAAGCTTCTTCAAATGATGAACATGGTTGTTCTTTTTCATGTTGTTCATGTTCATGCACATCTTGTTCTTCCATGATATGCCACTTTTGGACATGTTCCTTGGAGCTATTATTATGGTTTCTTCCTACCATTAGGATTGTGTTTTTTTTAATGTTGTTGTGAATGTGTGTTAGAGAAACAAAGATCAAAGATAGGATTGGAACTAATGTTGGGGAGCATATAAATATGGTTTGAGATAAAGAGCAAGAAAAGTGCAGACACGTGGCATTTAGTTGTTGGGTTGTTGACACAGCATTAGTCTTTTTACCAAGTCTAGCCATAAAAGATATGGATGAACCAAAATCAATCAAACCTAAACTAATTGCCATCTTTATCTTTTTCCCAAAAAGGTTAAAATTTGCATTTTAGTCCTCATTTTGTTGTTTTCAGATTTATTCTGAAGAGCTTGTGTGATATTTACTCATTTGTCATATGCATTGTATCATTCTTTTCATAAAAGTTGCTACATGATCATAAAATGGCTTGGTCATTTGAGCACTTAGCCAACATATTAGGGCCAAATTGTTTCCGATAACCGGTCTATTGACCTGTTCGCATGTTTCGCCTTTGTAGAGTCTAGAACCTTATTATGTAGTAGCATGAAGACATTGTTTTGTTATTGCAGAACTTACAGCAAATGTGAAACTAATCCTACAAACAAGTTGATATGATAAATGCAAGTGCGGCTCCTCCAGAAATTTCTCTAATCGTGCTGTTACGTAGCGTACATTACTATTAATATATAACACATTTGTTGTCGTTTTGACTGAGTCACATTGCTACAGTAATGAGCTCTTATTTTGGGCCAGCCTGGTTTTAAAAAAAAAAAAAAAAATTTGTATGCACAAAGTAGGAGGAAAAAAAATATTACAAAAGTTTCGATTTATTCAGATAAAAAAATACCCGCGGAAACATCTTCGATACCTAATAACTTTTAAAAAATAATCGATATGGTCACAAACGTACAACCCATTATATTAAAAAAAAAACCGATATAGCAAAAAAAAAAACTTTAAACATGAGGAACAACACATAAGCCATATAAAAAAAATTATTACTAATATACACATTTGTCGACAAACTAGCATAAATTCGCATAAAATGTGGCCCAAAGTAAAAAAAATACAAAACGGTCCCTCAACTTTTAACTATTTACGATTTTCTTACACAAAAAATCCGGTAAAAAATTAACAAAAAAAACACGTCAAGTTTTTATTGTTCACAACTTTTTTACATTCATCGGCCAAAAAATAAAAGATATTGAACCGTCCCAAAAAAAGAAAATATTCAAGAAAAAATTAACCCGTCCCAACGCAAATTTTTTTTTCCCGAATCGTACCAAAAAGAAAATATCCGGGAAAAATTTAGCCAAAAAAAAACCCAAAAATAGCCTAAAATCTGGCCCAAAGTAAAAAAAAAATACAAAACGGTCCCTCACCTTTTAACTATTTACGATTTTCTTACACAAAAATTCCCGTAAAAAATTTACAAAACCGTCCCAAAAAAAGAAAATATTCGGGAAAAAATTAGCCCGTCTCAACGCAATTTTTTTCCCCTAATCATACAAAAAAAGAAAATATTAAAAATTAGCCCCGCCATAACGCATCGCCAAAAAAAAAACACCCCGAAACGTAAAAAAAAATTATTCGGGAAAAAATTAGCCCCGCCGCAACGCGCGAGTTCTTTTGCTTGTATAACACATTTGTGGACAAATCCACTGTCGTTTTGACAGTGGGCCACAGTGCAACAGTATCGGACTCCCATTTTGGGCCAACCCGATTTTAGGTTTTTTTTTTTAATTTTTTTAAAAAATTTGTATGCACAATGTAGGAGGAAAAAATATATTACAAAAGTTTCGATTTATTCAGATAAAAAAAATACCCGCGGAAAAATCTTCGATACCTAATAACTTTAAAATAATAGATATGGTCATAAACGTACAACCCATTATATTAAAAAAAAAACCATATAGCAAAAAAAAAACAACACTTTAAACATGAGGCCCAACACATAAGCCATATAAAAAAAATTATTACTAATATACACATTTGTCGACAAACTAGCCTAAAATTCGCATAAAATGTGGCTCAAAATCTGGCAAAAAAAAAAGATATCGAACCGTCCCAAAAAAATAAAATATTCGGGAAAAAAATAACCCGTCCCAACGCAAAAAAAAAAATCCCGAATCGTACAAAAGAAGGAAATATCCGGGAAAAAATTAGCCAAAAAAAACTCCCAAAAATAGCCTAAAATCTGACCCAAAGTAAAAAAAATACAAAACGGAACCTCACCTTTTAACTATTTACGATTTTCTTACACAAAAATTTTCGTAAAAAAATTTACAAAGCCGTCCCAAAAAAAGAAAATATTCTGGAAAAAATTAGCCCGTCCCAACGCAAATTTTTTTCCCCGAATCATACAAAAAAAGAAAATATTAAAAATTAGCCCCGCCATAACGCATCGCCAAAAAAAAAGCCCCCCAAAACGTTAAAAAAAATTATTCGGGAAAAAATTAGTCCCGCCGCAATGCGCGGGTTCTTTTGCTGTTAAAACACAAATGTAATACACAGAAGAAAAAAAAGTGAAATATGAGAGCACCTCAATTGGCAACGACGGCTCAAGATGAGACGGCACAGCGACGGTATGAGATGGCGCCGAGTACCGAACACTCTTATAATCACACAAGGAGATATGTTTAATGTTTGATTGTTTTTTATAGCACATACTCCGTTATTGTTACTGTATTTTTATTTAGAAGTGATACGGAGTATTACATAAAAACTAGTAGGGTCACAATTCATAAACATATCTATTCTCATACAATGCAATCATTGTAGCCATCTAATGTTGATGAAAACGTTTTGAAAATTGGTGTAGCAAATTCACCTTTTTATTGCATATTAAAAACTGTTTGATTATCAAATTACAACAACATATGCATTTTAGTGACAGTTAATTCAACAGCTAGCGTAAATTGACATTCTTTCATTATAAGGTTTTTTCAAGGGAGGAATAATTTTAAGCTTAAGTTATACTTGTAAGTCGTCATTTTGAAAATTTAAGCATATGTAAAACTTGTTATCAAAAAGAAGAGAATTCCAAGGTCTACACCAAGATTACAACTGCCATGGAAAAGGGGATATGTGACTACTATGGATGTTCAATGGTGGATATCAGGGGCGGACCCAGAACATAAGTCATCAGATACATATAATTTTTTTTCGAGTATAAAGAGTTTGATTAGAGGTGAGTATTAGGCGGTCTCGGCGATTCTTGGCTAAAACCAAACCCTAAACCAAAAGTCTGGCTTTAAATTTTTTAAAACCAAACCCTGAACCAAAAGTTATGTTTAGTTTTTTCGGTTTTTGGTTTTTTGTTGTTAGGTTTTCGGTTTTTTCATTGGAGGGGTCATAGTTTTTACAAGTTTGAAATCTTTTTCACAAACAGATACCGTATGGATTTTGACAAGTATTTAAAAGATAAAGATTTATCAAAGAGGTAAATACGATTATAATGGTATCAGAGTTGTTTCATGGATTTTTGTGGACTAAAGCGAATATATGAAATGGAACATTTTCGACATTAATTTTTTGTTATCAATTTAAATAATTTAAGGGACTTGTCAATAACTAGTTATATCAAAAATATGGATATCCGAAATTTGCGATAACGGTTTTATGTTATACCCATTATTATATAGCTAAGTTTTTCAATTCATATATCCAAAATTTCAAATAAAAGTTTTATATATCCGAATACCTAAAATTTCAGATTAAGTAATATTTACGTGACACAAAATTTTGAGACCGCATTCATTTGAAAAAATCAAGAATTTTTACAAAAAATTACATTACGCAACAAACATCCATCAGGTTTCCATTGAACCCCTGAGTTCGTCCCTGGTGGCTACTTTTACCAACCCTCGTTGTCACAAAATGAAGAAGGTTATCCTTGTACGAGCATTATCTTAGCTAAACTTGGCAACACACTGCGTTAAGTACTATAGGTGTAACCCATTCAAGGGTTATTCCGTGCTTTTTAGTAACCATGTGCAATAACAAGAAGATCTGAGATCATGATACACTTGTAAATTAAAAAGAAATTGTATATAAACTTTAATTATATACCTCATAATATACGTATTTATATGCAAATATAAAAAAATGTGACATTTTTAAATAGAGAGTCGATTCGACGACATCACTTGCCGTGCAACATGCTAGCTAGTGCAATAAGTCAAGTTAGAACTACTCTTATTATAAACGTTTTAACAAATGTCATATGAGTATGAATAAAAAAAGGGAATGAAAATGATGTTAGGATTGTAATTAGTTAAGCAGTCGCTTGAAACGTTACCAAATGGCTCCCTTCCACCCACTCTTTGTCGCTCACCCTAATCACGTCTTATAAAAAAATGTACCCTTTTCTTTTATCTAATTAAAAAATTATACGAACTCACCATCATCATCAACTTCCTAATATTTTACTAGTTAGAAATATGTTCCATCTGTTGCGAAAGTTAATTTTACGACTGTTTCATGTCGTAGGAATTGAAGTTGATATAAATACAACCGGTACTCCACAATTAACCTTTTTCATAGTCAAAACCGGATTCAAGATACTTTGTAATGACTTATTA
>BQNB010185788.1:0-12185 GCA_026074375.1 Tanacetum coccineum
ACTTTTTCCCTTTGTCAAGGGTGAAGAGTTTGGATTTGCCTAGTAGTATTTTATATAGTATACTATTGACGAATCAATTTTTGGCTAAGACATATTGCCTTGTAGTGACTGATGACTTTAGCAGGTTTAGCTGGGTTTTCTTCTTAGCCTCTACGGATGAAACTAGTGGGATTCTTAAGAGATTTATAACAGAAATAGAAAACCAATTAAACCATAAGGTTAAAGTAATCAGGTGTGATAATGGGATAGAATTCAAAAACAGGGAAATGAATGAATTTTGTGGATTAAAAGGAATAAAAAGGGAATTTAGTGTTGCCAGAACTCCACAACAAAATGGAGTTGCTAAGAGAAAGAATAGGACTCTGATTAAGGCAGCTAGGACTATGCTAGCAGACTCACTTCTACCTACTATCTTTTAGGCTGAAGCAGTTAATACTGCTTGTTATGTTCTGAATAGGGTTTTAGTGACCAAGCCTCATAACAAGACACCCTATGAACTTATAATTGGCAGACCACCAAGCATAAGTTTCATGAGACCTTTTGGATGTCCTGTCACTATCCTAAATACCCTAGACCCTTTAGGTAAATTTGATGGGAAGGCTGAAGAAGGGTTTTTAGTGGGGTACTCTGTAAATAGCAAAGCTTTCAGAGTATTTAATTCTCAAACCAGAAAAGTTGAAGAGAATCTGCATGTAAACTTTCTTGAAAATAAACCAAATGTTGCAGGACAAGGACCTAACTGGATTTTTGACATTGATTCCTTAACAAATTCTATGAATTATCAACCAGTTACTGCAAGGAATCAAACTAACAAAAATGCATGTCCACAAGAAGCTAATGGTAATACAGGTTTGAAGCAAAGTGTTGATGCTGGACAATTTGAAGAAAAGAATGTGTCTACTCAACAATATATTGTGTTCCCATTATGGTCTTCTATCTCTTCAAGAGGTCAGATGAAAATGATACAGCTAATGATTCTGCTGGTAAATCTCCTGTACAAAAACCAGCAAGTGAGAATAAACAAGCCTTGAAGAATGTTCTTGATAAGATGATGGATCAAGAGAAGGAGGCTACAAAGCAATCAGATACTGTTAGAAAATAGTTTGAAGCACAATGTAACCGGCAGAATCTTTCAGGGAAGACTACTAAAGCTAGCAGCACTAACAATTTAATATTGTTAGCACACTAGTTAATGTTGTTGGTGCACCAAGAACTTCTAATGATGTTGGACCATCATTTGTCCCTCTTGGTGAATCCTTTCCAGATGATCCTCTCATGCCTGATTTGGAGGATACTGCTGAAGTACAAAATACTGGCATTTTTGGGAGTGCTTATGATGATGATGATTTGGATACTTACAATTCTCCTTATGCTGATCAAGTTATAGGTAAAGAGGCTGATTTCTACAACATGGAACCTTCAATTGTTGTCAGTCCTATTCCCTCAACTAGAGTACACTCTATTCATCCTAAAGATCAAATAATTAGAGATCCAAGATCAGCAATACAAACAAGGGGCATGACAAAGAAGAGTTCTGGAGAACATGTTATGATTAGCTACATCCAAAAACAGAGAAGGACAAATCATAAAGATTTCTAGAACTAGTTATTTGCATGTTTCCTCTCTTAGCAAGAACCCACAAAAATAGCTCAAGCCTTTGATGATGAAAGCTGGGTTGAAGCAATGCAAGAAGAGCTGCTTCAGTTCAAGATTCAAAAGGTTTGGACACTAGTTGACCTACCTTATGGAAAGAAGGCTATTGGTACAAAGTGGATGTATAGAAATAAGAAAGATGAAAGTGGTATAGTAGTCAGAAACAAAGCCAGACTAGTAGCACAAGGATACAAACAAGAAGAAGGCATTGATTATGATAAGGTTTTTGCTCCTGTTGCTAAGATTGAAGCAATCAGGTTATTTTTGGCATATGCATCATTCATGAATTTTCTTGTGTACCAGATGGATGTCAAAAGTGCTTTTCTCTATAGTACTATTGAAGAGGATGTATATGTTAGCCAACCTCCAGGTTTTGTGGATCCATAATTTCCAGAACAAGTTTACAAGGTGGAGAAAGCCCTATATGGGCTACACTAAGCTCCTAGAGCTTGGTATGAGACTCTTTCTACCTATCTGATGGACAATGGATTCTACAGAGGAAAAATTAACAAGACTTTGTTCATAAAGAGAGTCAAGGGTGATATTCTATTGGTACAAGTATATGTAGATGACATCATCTTTGGTTCCACTAAAAAGTTATTGTGTACAGATTTCGAGCAAATAATGCACAAAAGGTTCCAAATGAGTTCAATAGGAGAGCTCACTTTCTTCTTGGATTTACTAGTTTTTCTAGTATAAGGGCAGCCAGTACTCCTATGGAAACCAACAAGGCTTTGACAAAAGATGAAGATGGTGAGGATGTTGATATCCATTTATGCAGGTTAATGATTGGGTCATTGATGTATCTTACATCCTCTAGACCAGATATTATCTTCTTAGTTTGTACATGCTCAAGATTTCAAGTTTAACCAAAAGTTTCCCACTTGAATGCAGTAAAAAGGATCTTTAGATACCTAAAAGGTCAACCTAAATTGGGCCTTTGGTATCCTAAGGACTCTCCTTTTATATTAGAAGCTTTTTTAGATAGTGACTATGTAGGTGCCAGTTTGGACAGGAAATCCACAACAGGAGGTTATTAATTTTTTGGTTCAAGGTTAATCTCTTGGCAATGTAAAAAGCAGACTATGGTGGCTAATTCAACTACTGAAGCTGAATATATTGCTACTTCTCACTGCTATGGTCAAGTGCTTTGGATCCAAAATCAGATGTTAGATTATGGATACAACTTTATGCAGACAAAGATTCATGTTGATAATGAGAGTGCCATTTGTGTTGTCAAGAATCATGTCTTCCATTATAAAACAAAGCATATATAGATTAGACATCATTTCATTAGAGATTCCTATGAGAAAAAGTTGATTGAAATGGTCAAGATACATACAGACTACAATGTTGCAGATCTTCTTACTAAAGCCTTTGATGTGACTAGGTTTCAGTTTTTGATTGCAAGCATTGGTATGCTTAATCCCTGAAGCATGGATTAAGAGGAGGTTATTTATGTATAGGTACATAAGATTATACACAAATTAGGTTTGAGTTAGATTTGAAGGGTAAATATGATGTCATGTTTCTTAATACTGTTGGGCTTAGTTGATACTGCAGGGTAAAACTTTGTACTGCTAGTATAAAAGTTAGTGCTGCTAGGTTCAGCTAATGCTGTTGTGTACTTGTGTATTGTTGTAGCTGATAGAAGCTTTGTTTGAGGAAAAGCTATATGGAACTATGTGTATAAATGCAGTGGATTATAATGGATTAATACTGGTAACTGATACTTAGTACTACTAAGCTTAAATGTTAATATTGTTAGTTATTGTGAGTAATATGAAAGATGTTTTGGATTGTGTTTCTATATGTTTGGAACTAACATTTTGCGGGTTTAGAGCTTCAAGGTTATTTGATTAATGATGGTTATGCTGATTTGGTGAGAATGCTGGTGATTTTGTTAATACTGCTGATGTTTCACATGATTGGTTTACACCACATAACAAATGGTCATCAATTCACCATGTCTAACAGACAAGAAATGTTGAGAATCATTTAAACTCGTCTAGGATTGTTTTACAGATAATATTGAACACGCAGTGGAATAATAAGAATGCAATATTATCAAACAAGGTTTTAATCGAACATTGAAGCCTTCATTATATTTGATCAGAATAAATGAGGCTACAACAACTAACTACTACATAAACTAATAAGCTAACTATTAGACTCTCATTGGAGAGATCTATCTATGATGGATACTAAACTAAATGCCCCTACCTCTCTTTATATACTAGAGAGGCTAGGGTTTACAAGAAAACCTAGCTTTGATAAAAAGCTAACTTAATATTGCACATTAAGTCCTTGTTGTTTCATCTTTTCTTCTTTTCTTCATATTTGGTTTTGTAATTATCAAATCTGAAATCCCAACAAGAAAGAATTGGCTATTCCAGGGCAAACGACAACTGGTAAAGAATTCTTAAATTTGTTGATGGCTGGTAGTTTGCCAAAAACTATAAGTATGCAAGTTAGTACTGCTAGCACAAACTTAGTACTGCTATCCTAACTTAGTGTTGCTTGTTACCGTTACTATTGTTAGAGGCATAACAGATTTTCATTAATTAATTATAACCGTTGATATATTTCTGCCAACAACTTGCATATAGGGGTCTATGATTTGGAAAATTCTTGATATTTCTTTTCCTTATAAGATTTCTTCCTCATAAATATTCAAGCTTACTAAGTCTGTCAAATCAAAACCCTATGTGCTCTTTATAATATCTCAATTAACTTTTACAAACCCTCATACTCTCATCAACGATCTTAAACCCAGAATCTTTTTCATCAATCACTCACTAAATGGCTGATTTGAAATTTGTCGATCAACACAATATGGTAGCCTGTTTGGAAAAGAGTGATGAGAATGCAAAGTTTAATCAGATAGTAGACTTCCTCTCTTCATGTTCAATCAACTATGCTCTCACTGTAAGTCCTACTATCTATGCTTCTTATATTGAACAGTTTTGGAACACTGCTACTTCCAAAATAATCAATTCTGTGAAACAAATACATGCTATTGTTGATGGCAAGGCTGTGGTTATATCAGAATCATCAGTGAGAAGTGATCTTCTCTTTAATGATGAGGATGGTGTAACTTGCCTCACAAATGATGAAATTTTTGAAAACCTTGCATTGATGGGACATGAACAACTTTCAACAAAACTTACTTTTCAAAAAGGTTCATTCTCTTCACAATGGAAATTCCTAATACATACCATCCTTCATTGCATAAGTTCAAAATCAATTGCTTGGAATGAGTTTTCAACTAATTTGGCTTCAGCAGTTATATGTTTGGCAAAGGGTCAAAAACTTAATTTTTCTAAATAAATTTTTGATGGTATGTTAAGGAACTTGGATTCAAAGAAGTTTTTAATGTATCCAAGGTTTTTACAACTCTTTTTGAATAATCAGCTTAAAGATTTACCAGAACCTTTTAATGATACATATGTAACACCATGCCATACTAAAAAGGTTTTCTCAAATATGGCAAGGAAAAGTGTCAATTTTTCAGGAAACATTACTCCACTTTTTGCCTCTATGTTGGTGCAAATCTAAGCACCTGAGGGTGAACGTTCAACAATACACCCTGAACCCCAACCCACACCCTCTACCTCATAACCAAATGTCTCAGAACCTCAAATTGCATCACTTCACATTGAAACATCTCCAACTGCAGCACCGTAAACTGAAGCACACCAAACTGTAGTATCTCAAATTGTTTTTCATGAAGCTCACATTGAGAAAATTCTCCCATCTCCAACTACATATCAAAGAAAAAGAAAGACTCAAAAACGTAGTAGAACCAAAAAGGACACTGATTTACCTCAGACTAGTGTGCCTCTAGACCATGGAGCAGATGAGGCTGTCCATAAAGAGGGGGGTAACAGTGTGAAAAGGGCTATCACCACTGTTGCTAGCTTAGATGCAGCACAGGACAGTGATAACATAATTAGGACCTAGACCACGGCAATGCCTAATGTTGACATTCCTCAAGGAATGGATATAGGTGGCAGTCCTAGGCGCCAAGACACCATAGGGGGTACTCTTGCTCAGACTAGGTCCGAGAGAGTACTTGCACAGCCCAATGAACCACCTCTCTTAGAAGGTCACACATCTAGAAGTAGGGAGGGCAGGATGGAACACACTTTTGAATTGACAGATAATGTACCATCTACACCCCATGATTCACCTCTTACAGGAGGTTACACACTTGGAAGTGATGAGGGTAGAATGACACTAGATGAATTGATTACTTTGTTTACAAAACTGTCAAAACAGGTGCTTGACTTGGAGAAAGAAAAGGATGCTCAAGCCGTAGAGATCCTCAACCTAAAGAAAAGAGTCAAGAAATTGGAAAGAAAAAGAAAGTTAAGCATCTTACACCCAATAAGGAGGAAATACAAACAAGTTGAGACTTCTTCTGATGATGATTTGGATGAGAAGGATGCATCCAAATAGGGGAGGAGAAGTGACAAGTTAAAGCCAATGTTCAAAGATAAGGATTTTGAAGAACTTGATGATCATATTGAAAATGTTGAAGCGGAGACAATTGATGATGTTGCAACTGGAGTTAGTATTGTTAGTGCACCAGTTAGTACTGCTGGTGTAACTATTAGTACTGCTGAACTAAGGACTCCTCCTACAACAACAACAGTCTTTGATGATGAGGATGTTACTATGGCAATGGCTCAGACATTGATAAAGATGAAGGAACATAAAGCTAAGGAGAAAGGAGTTGCTATTACAGATGTAGAAGACTCTTCTAGAATTGTCAGACCTGTCAGATCAATTACTACACTTCAACCTCTTCCAACCATTGATCCTAAAGACAAAGGTAAAGGTGTACTGGTTGAAAAAGAACTTGTGAAAACCAAGAGGAGTGATCAAGGTGATTTGCAAATTCAAGCAGATGCAGATTTAGCTCAAAGACTTCATGAGGAAGAATTTTTATAACTACAACTTTTAAGAGATGCTTATAATAAGCATAAAAAGAGCTTTTAAAACAGACAGTAGCTTTAATAAGCAAAAAGGCAAAAAAGGGCTATTGGCATTTGACCTTTTTGGACTAATAAGCTAGAGTTTGGACAAATAAGTGACTAAATTAACTAACTATTAAATATAGCATAATGAGTTAAAACCTACAACTATAATAAGCTAAAAAAAAAAGCTTAAACTAGACAGAAGCTTAAATTAAGCTTAAGGTTGATGTAGCCTAAGTCTGGTGAACTCTTGGACTAATAAGCTACCATAGAATAAATAAGCTAAAGGATTTGTCTATCCTTATCCTAATAAGTACTAAATTAAGTTTTAAATCTACAATAATTAAGCTGTAAAGGGCTTAACAGAACAGAAAGCATAAAAGAAGCTTAAAGCTTAAATGTGGCTTTTTTCTTTTGACTATTAGGAACAAATAAGCAATGAAGTGGATCAATAAGAAAACATTAGGCACTAATCACACTTAATAAGCAACTAAGGTCACAAAAAAAAGCCATAAAAAGCTCAAATAATAAGCTGGAAAGAAAATAAGCTACTTCCTACTCTATGCTTAAAAAATTCAAAGTGCCTACTTAAGGCCTGAAAATAGCTATAGAGTGATGACTTAAGGTCTGAAAATAAAGGGGGCTTATCAAGAGCTTATTGGCTTTTTAGAAAAGCCAAAAAAAAAAAAATATACAAAAAAAATAAAAAAAAAAAAAAACTCAAGATAAGGTTCACAATAAGCTAGATAAGTGTGCTTAAAACAACCCCTTAGCACCAGGGGCAACTAAGCTAAAACAAAGGGGCTATATATTGACAGCTTAAATAAGCTGTCAATAGCTCGAATGAAAAACAAAGTTTAAAACAGATGAAGAATGTCTTAAAGTGAGCTTTTGCTCAAATTTTAAGCTTCTAAAAACAAAGAAAAATGTGATCTTAGTCTTTGATAAAGGCTTTTTCTTTTACTAAAATGATGCACCAATCTTGGCAGTTTTGGACCTAGGCACACAAATGACTCAAAGACTTTGACAGCTGTTTAGACACTCAATAATGACCATATTGAAAACATAAACACTCAAGTAATACAAGAGCTTATGAAATAAGCTTCTTGTACCACTCCATCAAAAAACACAGGTTTCAAAGGATACTTATAAAAATCACGCGCGCTAAAAAACAGGCTTTTGGGACTAAGAATCTTTAGCCAAAAAACAGATGTAAATAAGCATAAAAATGCGTACACTAACTTTGGTCAATATGGCCACAACCATATCATTTATGATTTGAACCCATTTTCAGTACTTACCCAAAAACACCCTTTTATATTCTAAAAACGAATTTTAAAACTTATAAAAGCTGATTTAGGCACTCATTTTTAAAACAAAGATCAAACAAGCATTAATAAGCATAAAGAGGACATAAACAAGTAAGACAAACAAGAATAAGCTAAGAATAAGCACAAATAAGCTGTTGCTACAGTAACTTTTAAGCAAAAGTTTAAAAAGAAGGCATACCTTAATCCTTGCTCAAACAGGATTTTTGAATTCCTAAATAAGCTCTAAAACCTACCCTTAGCTTATGAATAAGCTTAAACTAAGAAAACCCAATGAGCCATCCATTATTGCTCATTCATCCACAGCTTGATCAAACAGTAACCCGTTTCTTTTGAATTTTTCTTAAACTTTTGATTAAAGGTTTTAAAGAACAGATTATAAAAAGACTTGTATTAATAGCTTATATGACTTTTAAAGAAACACAATGTAATGTAAAACTTAGAACACAATGTTTTAAGGGTAAACTGAATTTTCATAAAAGAAAAGAATGCAAGTACATCAAAGTTGAAAATGAGTTACAATATTAAAAACTGATATCTAAAAACTACTCTCACTAAAAAAACTAACTATTGCCTCAAGGGCTTACAACAGCTTAAATAGCCAAAAATAAGCTAGGGTTTTTTTGCACCCTTGTCTTCACTCCTTGTGCTTCTTTGTAGACACATAAACTGACTTGTGTGTTTGTTGTGAGAGTGTAGAAAACACAAACAAATCCTAGCCCTTGATCTTTCTTGCTGCCCACACAAGTTAATCAACACCCTTGATTCGAATTGGTGGGTTTTTGGATTGCCAACTTGGCATACCCATGTGGGGGGTGGGGTAAGAGATTGTGAAGGTTTTGGAATGATGTGGGGAGTCAACGAAGTTGAGAGGGACAGGTTTGGGAGGTTGTGGGGTTTGGCGGGAAAATGTGTGGGAGAGATGTACAGTAGTTCGAATCAGGTTTGAACTTTGGGGTTTTGTCAAGATTAGTCCCTCAAGGTATATGTGTTTGTTTCAAGTTAAGTCCTTGGTGTGTTAACAGTTTGGAATTTTGGCAAGAACACCCCCCGAATGTTATAAAGGGTATTGCACCCATGGTCCTTGTTAGTTATAAGTTCTTGCCATTGGCAGAAACACCCCTTGTGGTTTATATTTTGGGGAATTGGCAATGGGGTCCCTCACATCATTTTCATTAATCCTTCAATAAATAAGTTTAGGACTTGGCAATTTCAGTCCTAAACTTATTTTTCTTCACTTTTTTAACTCTGGATTTGTCGGGTTGACTTTGGTTGACTTTTGACACTTGGGCTTGTCTAGATTTGTCTTTGCCACGCTTTTCCATTCCGTTTCGGTTTTGTCGTTTTGGCTTCGATTTTCGTCCTTTTCTTAGATAGTCCGTTCCTGCACAACACACTACAGAACAAGCATATATTTGGCATTTTAAAGTCCGTTTTTTTGGTTATTTTAACTATTTTAAAAGTAAAAGGAATGTGTAATTAAACACAACAAGACCTCAAATGTTTATGTCCTAACAACAAGACATAACAAGTTTATACTTACCATTTAGTTATGAGTCATTGAATTAATTTCAAGACTTTATAATTATGTCTTAACAAGCAAACATAATTATACTAACTAAAGTAATTATGAACGCAAACTCTTGAGTTCAATAGTAATTTCAAGTTAATTTCATACTTCATAATTATGATTATATAATTAACCATAATTATATTTACTAAAGCATGTAGTCAAAATATTGAAGTAGCTTTACATTATTTCTTGACATTTAAATGTAATAAGGCAACAAACATCTTGTGTGTTTAAGTCCTAGTAGAATTATTAGCTTTCTTATCTTGCGATCAAGAGAAACCAATAATCATATTGTTATATGTTGTTCCTTGCACACACTTAAGATTTCTCCCACTTATGTACAGTAAAACATTATTTATTGTAGACAAATAATACGACAAGCGTTCGATTATATAAACAATATGATAGTGCCATAGATATTACAAGTAGATTTCGAGCTATAACGTTTAATAAAGAATTGTGGATTGAAAGTCTATAGATAACGTTTCGGAAAACAACATCAGAAAGGCAACGTGTTATCTTATAAAATAAAATACAATTTTCCTTAAAACTATGGTAAAGTAATGAATTATTTCAAAGCAAGCTAGAAATAATATGGGCAACTAACAAGCAATAAATCTTGTAGCTCCCACTGAATTTGACAACATTACATGAATGTCTTTTCAGTAATAAAACGCAAGGCTCCCACTGGTTTTGTTAACATTGTAAGTGTTACACCACCAGTAGAAAATAAATAGCGATTTATTTACTTTCCTACTCTCTTAGAATGCATACAAGTAGCAATGTACTTAGGTATTTAACAGAGTATATGAAGTTCTACTTATGTAGATCAGGGACTAGCCATCCATGATTTCATTAACTTGAACATTTAGCATGCAATTCCTCCTTTATCGGTCTGCCTAGCCACAAGGGTGTTTAGCACTATAAGGAATCAAATGAGTCCAAGAAAAAAAAAATACCTAGAAGACCTGCTAGTAATTTTCTTTACTCATTGCGGTTTATTGAGAATTCCTCTTATTAACATTTAAAACTCATACATCATCTTGACAAGTGCAAGATGTTATTATTTTGGTAGCTAAGACAGAATGTTCTCTAGTTACACAAAATATTTTATCTTTCAATTATTTCATAACCAAAAAAGGGTAATGAAAGATTGTAAGTGAGTTTAAATGTAATGAGAAAATTTCAATTGTAATCCTATCTTAGTTTTGTCAAGCAAGGAGAAGAGATAGGAGTAAGTCTCACTCTTCTTACCAGGAAAAGAGACTATGTTTGTCTTTTTAAGAAAACAAACTTTTGTTTACGAATTATGTTGCAATAACACAATTGATCAGAACATAGAAAGTTCAATTTTAGTATTTTCAATAATTAAATTCTTAAAAGAAATAACTACCCAATTAATTACTAATAAGACTAAGATCCAACTTGGCCTCTCACTTATTACCGGAGGCCTGACCAGCGTGTAAACAAGTAGGGCACGAGGTAAGCGACGTGCGTTAATTGCATTTAAATGCAACTCTTAGATTTATAAGACACATGACTTTAGTAACTCACATAGTAATGTCATGTACATGTTTTGTCTCATCTTATGCCTCGGGTCCAAGGTCTGACCAAGTAACTCGATTTAAGTCCACCAAAAAAGAACATGCAAAAATTGACATAGATCTGACCTATGAAAAAATTTGTCATGGGTTGGAAAGGCCCTGAGGTCTGACCAGAGAGGTCAAACCAAATGCACATGTTCTTAGTTTGGTTTGCATAGAATTAAAATTTCACATAAGGGTATACACATAAGTTTATGAAAACATGTGTCAAAATTGTATACAAAGAAGCATGCAAAATATCTTTGTAGCACAAGTTAAGAAAAACATTTTGTTAACTTAGCTTTTAGATGTGCTAATATCGCGGGAAACATTATAAATTGATCAAACCCTATATTGTAATTCTGCATGTGTCCGAAGACACAAGTTCTTCCAATAATTGCCTCATATGCCGAAGCATGTAGTGGTGCAGGAAAAGATTAAAGATCAATTTAACCCTATAACTCCACTAAAAGCATGGTCAATAAAGCCATGGTACAATAGCGATTCATCATATGATAAAAGCAAAAAAACTTTAAAATTTTAATTAGATTATAAGTTGATTTATATTTTTAGGTCTCGTCGTAGGAAACATTATAGGCCATGATTATCAGATGTAAGCCGAACCCAATTGACACATAAGACTTCAAAAATCTAATCAAGTTATAATAAAACAAGTTTCATAGTTTAATGTCTGTATTACTTTATCAAAAAATGATTTTAACACATAACACATAGATGGTCACAAGGAATAATAATTATGTGTGTAATTTAATCAGACAAAATTAAATCAAATTTCAAGTTTAACTTATCGTCGGATTCTTCGAGTATATTTTCCACACCTCGATAAGTTTCACAAGAATCATGATTTAATTAAAACACGTTTCACATAAGTACTTAGTCCATTTATAGTTTCAAAAATCTTTTGCATATATGATCTTAATGTTTTTAAACCAACACCTTTTAATATATATAATATATAATAAAATATATATAGTAAGTATAATTTAAAAACACAATCAATGAAACCGAGAAGTAGTATAGAATGTTCCCGGGTCGTTTATCCCCA
>BQNB010185790.1:0-12185 GCA_026074375.1 Tanacetum coccineum
AACTAAACCCTAAAGGATCTTAACCTAATAAATAAAAGCAACTTAAAAGAAATAAATAAGAAAATACTAACCTTTGAGAAAATTGGATTTCTCACACACAGACCACCTTGGTCGAACTTGGAGGAAAGTACTCAAACGAGAGTACCTTTAATATCTCGCACCCACGAACCAAAGAAAAGGGATTCGAACTCCTAAGGTCTTGTTACACGAGTTAAATCTTATAAGGAGTAGGAATAAGAAAGAGAGAATGAGCAAATAAAGGGACTTGGAATAACTCTTTGGAGGGATATGCCCCCCCCCCCCCCCCCCAAAAAAATGTCACATGGGTCCTTTATGGGTCTTCTCGGCCCGTTTAACTAAATACACCTTGTATTAGTTCATATTCTGCCCATGCTTCTTTATAATTAGCTTCTGGTTAATTTACCAACTATTAATAATTTAATAAACCAATTAATTATACATATAATATTAATTCTAATGATTATTATCTCTCTTTTATTATTTCTCTTAATGGTTCACTAAGGGCAACCCAAAAAGGACTCTACTTTTGATGACAGTCTTACCAATTAGTTATGAACTTGGACACTAAATCCAACAGTCTCTCACTTGGATAAGTCATCAACTATACTTGGTCTAAGTATATCCTGATTAACTAAGCAAAGAGTGCCATCCAATGCAACTACCGAACTCTGAATCATATCTTAGAGACAACCCTTAGATAAGTGATCAACTATTCCTTTGTTCTACTGATATCGTATAAACCTGAGACATGTATTTTAATCAATCTCTAGGTTTAACATTATGTTTCCCGATTTCTAATTATTTGACTATATGAGACTACTAAACTGAACACATCAATTTAGTCCCAGCCAGGCCTAGCACATTTAAGTTAATATCTAATCAACGAGGGGCCCATATATATCGCTTTCTCATTTAGGCAAAAGGAACAAATAAACTTTGAATACATAGAACTCGTCAACTCATCATGTTATACCTAGCATATCCTTTATAACTGGCATTTACGTGCATCTTTTGAATAAACTAAAGTATAACAGACTTGAAAAACTAGAAACTCAATGTATCTCTATTTTAAGAATAGAAGATGTTATCATCTTAGAATTACTTGTGATATTAATCCATGAACTAATCTCTCTAAGTACGGGTTTCTCCTATAATTAATTCTCATTAAGTACTCATGAGTGTTGCAACATTCTCTATGTTATGTCTAATCTTTATAGATAATCTACTAACACTCCATGACAGTCTTAAATCAATACTAACTTCCTATAGTATGAACAACTGGGGAGGTTTGAGTAAACCAAGTACTCAGGAAGTGGATTCTAAACATGCAAAAATGAAACACAATGATAAACAATTAGCAAATGGTAGCACACATGCAAATAAACAAATCTCCATTATTTAATCACCAAATCCATTACAATATTAATCATTGTTTATAATGTTTCAAATTCAAACTAACAACTAAAACTTTATATTATCTTTCACTCCTGTGCTCCTAGCATGTTCATCTTGTCTAGACTTAGCCAATACCTTTGTGAATGGATCAACTGGATTATCCTCTAATCGTATATGCTTCACAATCAAGTGTCCTTCTTCTACTTCGCTTCAAACAAAATGGTATTTTCTTTCAATATGCTTTGACATTCCGTGATCCTTGGGTTCTTTAGTCAAGGCGACTACACTCTCATTATCACAAAATATTTTAATAAGGTCTTGTACTGTTGGAACAACTCCAAGATCTCCAATGAAAGTATTCATCCAGATAGCTTCCTTTGAAGCCTCAAAAGCTGCAATATACTCGGACTCGCATGTGGAGTCTGCCACTGTATCTTGATTTGAACGTTTCTATGTCACCGCTCCCCCATTCAGCAAGAATATCTAACCAGACTATTAACGACTATCATCTTTATCTGTTTGCCAACTTGCATCATAATAACCAATCACTCTGAGTTCTTCTTCTCCACCATAAACTAAGAATTTGTTTTTAGTATTTCTTAAATACTTAAGAATATTATTTACAGCTATCTAATGACCTTCACCAGGATTCTGCTGATGTCGACTCACCATGCTCAAAGAAAAGGAGACATCAGGCCTTGTATACGTCATGGCATACATGATCAATCCTATACCCAAAGCATATGGGACTCGACTCATTCTGTCCAGTTCTTCATCAATTTTCAGACATGGATCCTTACTAATTATTATGCCATGATGTAAGGGTACATTCCCTTTCTTAGAATTCTCCATTTTGAATCTTTTCAAAATTTTATCTAAGTACGTGTCCTGACTAAGTCCTATAAGATGTTTTGACCTATCTCTGTACATCTTTATACCAAGAATATATGATGCATCTCCCAAATCTTTCATAGCGAAACATTTCCCCAACCAGTCTTTTACACTTTGTAACGTTGGGATATCGTTTCCTATGAGTATTATATCATCCACATATAATAACAGGAAGACTACAACACTCCCACTGACTTTGACATATATACAAGACTCATCTTTGCTTCTAGAAAATCTAAGCTGTGTGACTTTCTCATGGAAGCAGAGATTTCAGCTACAAGAAGCCTGTTTAAGTTCATAAATGGCCTTTTGAAGCTTTCACACTCTTTTAGGATACTTTGCATTTTCAAACCTTCTGGTTGTGCCATAAACAGATCCTCTGTAACACCTCCAAATTAGGTTGCAGCGGAATATGGGTTTGAGGGTGGTACATCATAGATCAATAACACAAGATATATATAAGAACGACCATTAAAAGTTGTTTAAAACTAATACATTGGATTTAGTAAATTGTTTGTTACAAAAGCCCAAAGCTTCACATGCTCACTTGTTCAAAATACAAAGATTTCTAGCCCATAACAAATATACAAAAGTAATGCGACCAAATCTTTAATGCATGACATCCAAAACGTAATCACCAATGTATCCCCATGCACCTCGTGCCTTATTGACCTCCTGAAAAACATTGCTTAAAACGTCAACAATAATGTTGGTGAATTCATAGGTTTGTAAAATGTATATTGTAGGACCGCAAGATTTCCCCCATGATAATGCAACAGATGCAAAGATCATAAAATGTAATTACGTTTCCCTAAGCTCATGACACTAAGCTCGACATGTATGAATTGCAATATAAATTTCCAACATTGCCCGTGATGATGTTCTAACCCGCAACATCCTATGTCCGACATGGTATACGTTCGTTTGTCCAGTGATAGCTAATCACCCGAACGGGGATGTCAATCCTAATAGATCTATTTATAACATTCACGCTCACAACCAATAATTGACAGTTCATGATTATGGGCTCAGATGGGTTATCGCTACTTAGGCAAACACGTAATCGTAATGTAAAATGTCCACTTGCATCCAATTGTAAAACATGCATATGTTTCTCACCCTAAAACTTCTAAATCATTATAAATGTAAAATGTGGGGCTATGAACTCACCTTGAGTGGATGATAACAAATGTATCATAGAAAATGCATCACGATAATGACCGAATGCAACATAATCCAATATAGGTCGTATAAGTACTAAGAATTTTGATTAACTAATACCATATATAATTCTATATAGCTACATCACCATCTAATCATATTAGAGAAATCATATTTATAAAGTAAAAACGTTTATAAATACCTCTTTAGTAAAAACGGCGTAACTTTCTCGTTTTAAGTCCGTTTCTTATGCCCATGCTTTTGTATTAAGACGAGTTATCAAAATATTACATTTTCATATTTTTAACCTACTGGTGAACAGTACTTTTTACTGTTTATATACTTTTGTAAAATTATTTTTATAAAATTAGTCGTCGTAAACTCGTAAACGTCGTATTTATTCGTTTTAACTCCGTTTTATTGATTCTTTCGAGCACGTCTTCAAAATTAATAGTTCTATCTAATTAATGATGTTTTCAAAATAAATATATCTGATGTGAACAATAACTTTTATAAAATTAGTTTTATAAAAGTATTTATTATTATAAACTTGCATAATTCATAACTCCTTCGTTATTGATCCAAAAATTACGATTCTTAATATTTTGGAATCCTAAAAATAAGTACTATCTGATAAAAATAACCATTTTTATATATCAGAAGTGAAACTTAAAAAGTTTTTATAAGATTTCTTTTATAAACGCGTTTATTATCGTGTAACTTGTAAATTACGTATCTCCTTCGTTATAAATCGGTTTTTCAAGTTTCTTACCTTTTTGGAATCCTCATGAGATGTAGTATTTTATAAAAATATAAAATGGATGCTTTATATTTCGAATTCAAACCGCCCCTTTTTGATCATTTTCTCAAAATGTGTTTAAAATTAGTTTTTATAATTTTTTAGTTTAACTACTTTGTTACAAGTTCATTAAAAAAACTTATATCATATGTATTACATCCTTAGGATCCCTAGTCCATCATTTGTCTAAAGATTGTCCAAGAATCACAAGATCTATATGTCTAAATACCTATTTGTCCATATTCTTTTATAAGTATACTTTTTAGGTAACTAGTTTTATATATACTTTTTATACATAAACCACACATGTACAATACTTATACATCTATTATAACATGATATTAACATCCATATGTCATATGTGAAAGTGTACCAAATCATAAACAAGGGTAAAAAATCCATTTTACAAGTAAATAAGTTCTTAGATGGTGATTAACTACATAGCCATTATATACACATAAAATCATGAATGTAATGAGATTAAGGTTTTTAGATAACCTTAATATGATGTATGATGATGAACAATATGATCTAAACCCTTGTTTAGCAAACAAACCCTAGCTTCCAAGACCTTGAAAACCTAAATTTCAACAAAACCTTAATCTTGAACCTTCTTGCTTTAACACTTGTAAACCTTAAACCAAACCTTCTAACCACCTTAAGATATCTTAGATATGATGTAGGAACACTTATAAATGTGATAAATAAAATTTGTATGGATGGTTTAGGGTGGTAGTTTTGAGCCGTGGCATATGAGGGAGAAAAAGAGAGAGATTGTATTGTTTTCACCTTAAGGAATGAAGTGTATGTGTTTCTTATCTAGTTGCTAGATTATATACCATGAAGACTTAGTTAAGATTGCTTAGAAAGTCTAGGGACAAGATGAGGAATTCAAGGAATGAAAAGACCAAGTTACTAGTCATAGTTGGTAAAACATAAAGAGTTAAAATTGGTACAAGACTTTTAGCAAGATTTTGAGATATTTTCTCTTATGATCTCATCCATATCCAGCCATATATAGATATATATGATGAATTTATGTAATTTTTGAGTATTAGGTACAATTGTGGGTATTTGTTGAAGCGTAGAAAAGTTTTGGTGGTTCCGGGAATGCCTAAATGCATTAAGTTGCGACACGTAAACACTTCACGTACGTTATTGTGTTTCCGAAAGTGTAGTTCATTCTCGGAAGTGTGGTTTTGATTTTCGGTTGAAGCTTTGCATTCTCGGTAGAGTGGTTTTGAGTTTCGGAAGACTTTTTCTTGTAAATTTAAGCAATGTCAGTAACGAAATATCAATGTAATAAGATATATTCGATCTTTGGTTCTATCAAAAATCGTTTATATAGGAATTCGTATAAACTCGGTTTTATATCGAGTTTGTTAAAGTTTCACAATTCGGTTCCATCGAATTTGTAAATAGGGAATTACTACGTATAACTCGGTAATAAGCTTACTTAACTTTGGCAATCAAATTCAGTTTTCCATCGAATTTGAGTTGTTTTGAACACTTGGATTTATCTAGTCATCATAAAATTCGGTTTTCATAATAAATTTGTGGTTATTAATAAATCATAACTGTAAGATTTAACAATTTAGGCTTACCGAGTTTATAGTGAATAGTGTTACCGAATTTAATGAAAAAGTGGTGCACTGGAAAAGCTATATGCCGAAATTATGGGCTGATGGATGACCTTGGACTGAATTTTAGTTATTCTATTTAAGCTTAAATGTCAAGATCCGGAAATTAACTAAAATTTGTTATTTAAGTTGATTTTTGGCATCCTTATTGGATAATGGCTGAATATGGGTTTGTAAAATCATCACTTATTGCTTAAAAAAACCGTTTCCGGATGAAAGATTCTCGAAAATGCTATATAGCTAATTCTCCGGGATTTTGTTTAATTGCAACAATGTCTATGGGGTTGATCTTTATACTTTATTCGGATTGAAGTAATATGTCCACGGGAAGTGTACATATTTCATCACTTGGCCTTTCTCTACATGCATGCAACGAAGATGACTTGTTCGAGCATATAAGGATTGTCATGAAGACTTGAATATCTGGTTACTTTTGTGATTCTTTCTATCTTTTATCCACAAAGTAGTTATCACTTTAAGGAGTTACGTTGTAGTGCTCAGTGACTCACATAGTTGAGGATATTTCAAGAGATTCTTCCGATAGTGCATGCTTAAGACGTCACAACTTTGGGGATGTTTACTTCATATCGAGTTTGTCATATTGATTTTCTCCATCCGTGGGTCATTTCAGAGAGCCGACAGAAAGGAGGTGAGGAATGAAATTATCCAGAAAGAAGAAATAGAGGTTCTGAGATATCAGCAGTTTGATTCTCATGCTTACTGACTCTATCTACTTCTCGACATGTTGTTCAATTCGAATATTTTGAAGCGTAACTCAGATTTATGATTTTTTCGATGGTCATCGAATGCAATCAGGGGGAAGAAAAGGAAGTACTCGATAGATAGCATCAATCAGGGGGAAGAAAAGGAAGTATTCGATAGATAGCATAAATCAGGGGGAAGAAATGTGTATTTATCTCACCTTCATTTCTTTCTTATCTTCAAGTCCGCTTCTATCTTATGGAGATGGATTGTATGCTTTCAACCTCTAGATGGTTAAGTGTGTTGAATTATGAGCATACTTGAAGGATGTTGTTGAATCCATATGCATGTTCCCCCGAACAGGATATGCACCAAAACAGAACCCAGTTATGTTTGATGTTATTGGGCTTCTTCTTCTTTCTCGATCCTCAGATTCTGAATCCTACTTATTCGTCTACTTCTACTTCTTACTTCTTCTTCTATGAAACTAATCACAGTTTCAAATCTGCTTACACTACGTTGTTGAGTTTGGGGGGGAAGCCTGATAATTAGAAACTTCGACAAAAAAGTAGCATGACGAAAGCTATGAAGACATGCAGTATGAACTAGGGGGAAGCTAACTCAGTTTATACAAATTACATTGTATCGTCTGTAAGTAATGGAAAGATTCAAGCTGGAGCACTTAAATTTGTACTTGTAGGATACATTGTAAGTAATTTCATATGCACCACATTGGGGGAAGATTGTTAGGATTAAAAATGTGGTGTCTATATGGAAATTACATTAGTTTCTTTATAGTCTAAAGCACAAGGACTAGAAGTGTAATTAGCCCAAAGACGGCTTGTGCTTAGGCTATAAATACCCTCTCTAATCTTCCTTAGAAGGGTGAACCTCATAATTGTAATTTCACTAATCATTCATTAATAAAGTGTTTTCTCTCTCTAAAATGGCTTTCATTTATTTCCATCATCCTCGACCTCCCGAGATCGTAAATCAACATTTATCACAAATGTGGTAAAATAAAACTATGGATTGTGTATGTATATTGAAGGTGTGTCATGGGTAGAGGCATAAGAAAGAGAGAATGGGAGAGTTTTTGTTATGTAAATGAGAAGTGTGTGTTACTTCTATTCTAGTGCCCTTGCTAATATACTTCCAAGACATCCAAGTTCCATAGTAAGAAAAGTCTAAGACTTGTAGAAACAAGATGAGGGTTTGAAGGGAATAGTTGGTCCATTTCACTATTAGGGCTAGTAAAATGTAAGTTCTTGGTTCCCTAAGATAGGAATCATCCCATGAATTCAAGGAGGGTGGAAGAACTAGAAATATCTTTGGTTTTTAAGATCTTTGTCTCCGCCAAATGCAGAATAGGAGTGAAAAATATAAAAAATTTACGTATTGGGAAAAATAGAAAGGTATTTTGGATTGAGTATATAAGGTATTGGTGCTTTTACAGGTATGCCACAAATATTATTAAATTGCACAAAACTAACCACATAACTGTTAACCATAAAAAATAAAATATAAAAAGTTAGTTATTAATTTTGTAAAAATAATATATTGCTTGCTTGATGTAAATATTTAATTGTTTGATGCCCGTTTACATTGAACGATAATTTTTAGCTTACACGATTTAACTTAACGATTTCAATTTAAAAGCAAACGCGTACAATACTAAAAATAAATAGTGAATTTATTAAAGACGTACAATGACCCTAAAACACGGGGTGTTATAGTCTTCCCCCGTTAAATGAGCCTTGTCCTAAAGGCTTAAGACGCGGCACTTGACGACCGTGCGGTCTTTGTGAAGAGGTGTGGATATTTCTTCCGGAATTGGTCTTCACGTTCCAATGTAAAATCAGGACCTCTCCTGGAGTTCCATCGAACCTTGACTATTGGAACACGGATTTTCCTTAACCGTTTGACTTCTATTTCCATGATTTCAACCTGTTCTTCGACAAAATGAAGCTTGTCATCAACATGGAGTCCATCCAACGGAACGGCTAATGGATCGTCAGAATAACACTTCTTCAAGTTGGATACATGAAATGTATTGTGAACCCTGCTCAGTTCTTGAGGAAGCTCAAGCTTGTAAGCAACGGATCCAACTTTTTCCAACACCTTGAAAGGTCTAACATATCTGGGGTTTAACTTCCCCCGTTTGCCAAAATGTAAGACCCCTTTCCAAGGCGAAACCTTAAGCATAACTTTATCTCCAACTTGAAATTCCATCGGCTTACGCTTTAAATCGACGTAACTCTTTTGTCGATCGCGAGCGGCTTGAATCCTTTGTTTAATTTGTACGATCTTCTTAGTTGTTTCTTGCACAATTTCTGGACCAGTGAGTTGAACTTGTCCAACCTCGGCCCAACAAACAGGTGAACGACACTTTCGACCATAAAGTGCTTCAAACGGTACAACCTTAATGCTAGAGTGATAGCTATTGTTATATGAAAACTCGACCAATGGCAAATGTTTAACCCAACCATTTCCAAAGTCGATTACATAAGCACGTAGCATATCCTCGAGAGTTTTAATGGTCCTCTCGCTTTGTCTGTCAGTTTGTGGATGATATGCAACACTCATATCTAAGTTCGTACCCAATGCCTTATTAAGTGACCTCCAGAAATTTGATGCGAACCTCGGGTCGCGATTACAAATGATTGAAACAGGTATCCCATGCCTTGTGACTACCTCTTTCAGGTACATTCTTGCCAACTTTTCCATGGGACCAGTTTCCCTCATTAGCACAAAGATTGCGGATTTTGTAAGTCGGTCAACAATCACCCAAATGGTGTCATAACCTTGTGACGACTTAGGAAGCTTTGTGATAAAATCCATAGTGATATTATCCCACTTCCATTGAGGTATCTCGGGTTGCACCAACAAACCCGATGGCCTTTGGTGTTCGGCTTTGAACTTAGCACAGGTCAAACACTTGCTAACATAGGTGGCGATGTCGGCTTTCATATTGGGCCACTAGTATAGCTTTTTCATGTCCTGATACATCTTGTCAGAACCTTGATGGATAGAGTATTTTGACTTGTGGGACTCGTGCATGATCACATTCCTCAAATCACCATAATAGGGTAACCAACTCCTGCCATTTAAGCATAAGGTTCCATCATCGCAGGGTTCCAACTTCTCTGTTCTGAGTTTCTTTGAATCCTTTGAATTTTCAATCAACATACCTCCAACATCTTCGTTCTTGATGTTCTCTGGTTTCTGTGCTTCTGTCTGAGCATTCAATATTTGTTTAGGAAGATCCAAACCAATAGTCATAACTAAGGCTCAAACTCTTAATGGTTTGATTCACTCTTTCCTGCTCAAAGCATCAACAACAACGTTTGCTTTCCCCGGGTGATAACGAATCTCACAGTCGTACTCATTGAGTAACTCTAACCAACGACGTTGTCTCATGTTCAATTCTTTCTGATTAAGGATGTGCTGTAAACTCTTGTAATCAGTGAACACCGTACACTTGGTTCCATATAGATAGTGCCTCCAAATCTTTAGAGCGAACACTACTGCTCCAAGTTCTAAATCATGAGTCGTATAGTTCTTATCATGAATTTTAAATTGGCATGATGCATAAGCAATCACCTTCTCTCTTTGCATCAACACATCGCCCAAACCTTTGATCAAAGCATCGCAGTATACGATAAAATCTTCGCTTCCTTCAGGTAAAGCCAGAATTGGTGCACTACACAACTTCTGCTTCAACAGTTGAAACGATGCTTCTTGTTTGTTGCCCCAATCGAACTTAACTCCTTTCTGAGTAAGCTTGGTCATTGGTTTGGCGATCTTCGAAAATCCTTCAATGAATCTTCGTTAATACCCAGCAAGACCTAAAAATTGACGAATCTCGGTTGGTGACTTAGGAGATGCCCAATATTTAATGGATTCGATCTTGGCGGGATCCACGTGAATGCCTTGACTATCAATCACGTGGCCGAGAAATTGTACCTTAGGAATCCAAAATTCACATTTAGAGAACTTAGCATACAACTCCTCTTTCTTAAGCAATTCTAAAATTGCCTTAAAATGTTCTTCATGTTCCTTCTTGTTCTTTGAGTAGATGAGGATATCATCAATAAAGACAATCACGAACTTATCCAAATATGGCTTGCACACCCGATTCATGAGATCCATAAATACAGCCGGTGCGTTCGTCAAACCAAATGGCATAACTTGGAACTCGTAATGACCATATCGAGTTCTGAATGCCGTTTTCGGAATATCTTCCTCACAAACTCGTAACTGATGATAGCCTGACCTCAAATTGATCTTTGAGTAGACACTCGATCCTTGAAGTTGGTCAAATAAATCGTCGATCATTGGGAGTGGATAATGATTCTTCACCGTCATCTTGTTCAGTTCCCTATAGTCGATGCACATTCGAAACGATCCATCTTTCTTCTTGACAAACAAGACCGGAGCTCCCCAAGGTAAGGAACTGGGTCTTATGAAGCCCTTGTCAGAAATTTCTTGAAGTTGGTCCGACAATTCTTTCATTTCGGACGGGGCCAATCGATAAGGTGCCCGTGCTACAGGTGCAACACCAGGTATCAAATCGATCTGGAATTCTACTTGTCGAGTCGGTGGAAGACCCGGCAAATCCTCAGGAAATACTTCAGGAAAATTTTGAACGATTGGTACATCCTCAAGTCGCTTCTCCTCCGACTTGTCTTCAGTCTCCTTTGTAGTAACATGTGCCAAAAAGATAGGACATCCTTTTAGCATCTACTTCTGCGTTTTAGTGCACGAGATGATGTTCAAACGAGTCTCATTTCGTTGGTCGCTTCTGTCACCACGAACAATCAACGTTTCATTTCCCCAGGGGATACGAACGATTTTCTAGGTACAAACGATGATAGCTTAGTACTTTGCCAACCAATCCATACCGATTATAACGTCGAGACTACCAAGTTCTATGGGCATTAAGTCTATGTTAAATGGGTGATTTAAGAGGTTTAATGTACAACCCCGAATGATAGTGTTTAACCTAATTATTCTCCCGTTAGCTAGTTCAACATCATAATAATGATCTAAGGTGGATGGTGTGATATTAATTTGGGAGCTAAATGCAGTAGACACAAAGCTTCTATCAGCACCAGTATTAAATAAGATAGAAGTATAGTGGTTGTTTAGAAGGAACGTACCCGTGACGACGTTAGAGTTTGGGTTTGTCCCCGCATTGCCTACCGCATACACTTTAGCTGGAGCATTTCCACTTCTAACTGGGTTTCCTCTGTTGTTGTTCTTCAGCTTTGTACACTCCCTCTTGAAATGTCCTTGAACTCCACACTCATAGCAAGTAGGTTTCTGGCCTGCCCTAGTGCCTCTTTATTGTTGGCAGTGTTGGCATTTGCAGGACTTTTACAATCACGAGCCAGATGGCCAACTCGGTTGCACTTGTGGCATTTAAGAGCACACAGACCGTCATGGTGATAATTGCATTTGGGACATAGAGGTTTAGATCCTTCGTACGGCTTCCTCTCACTAGATTCTGCAGTGTAAGCCTTGACAGTGTTCTGCCTCTTGTTTTGTTGTTTTTGTTGGTTCTGATTGTTTCT
>BQNB010185791.1:0-12185 GCA_026074375.1 Tanacetum coccineum
CAATCATCATGCCAAATCAACAAAATCATATACTGGGTAGGCGTACCCCTCCTATCTAATTAAATACTGAGTAGGCGTACTCATTTGATCCCAATCAAATACTGAGTAGGCATACTCATCCGATCACAATCAACAACACTTGACATGCCAAACACAGTATATGCAAGTAAATCACAACCCTTGACATGCCAAACACAGTACATGCAGGTAAATCACAACCCTTGATATGCCAAACACAGTACATGCAAGTAATTCACAACCAACATGTATCACAAAGTCATATAATAGTCATACGATGTCCACACTTAATTAAAACACATAATCACAACAATTAAAACATTTTAAAACCATTTGCATCATTTCTATCCCAATTTAAAAACAATATAAAAAGTGGGACAATGAAACTCACCTAATGCACATCTACTTCACAATATCCTTGCAATCAACTATACACAAATAAACCCCATGTTACACGCGATTAGGCTAAATGCCCAAGACGATGTAACAATCAATTGATGGACTACCAAGTTTATATTATGATTATAAACCCTTTACCATACTTCCCATATTTTACTTATACTCTAATACCCTTAATTCATTCATTCTAGTTTTTCAGTTTTTCGGCAGAATTTTATAGTCACTTTATGACCACAAATAAAATACTAAATCATCAAATTAACTTTTCCCCTTTCATTTCATACCTTCCCAATAGGTTATGAACTACTATGATTTTTAGAAAAATAAATAAATATTGAGCCTAACTATTTTATAAAAATTCAACATCACAAAGTACTCATATTCGGATCTGAACGCACATCAAAAAGTTTGATTTTCCTAAAAATACTTAGACAATGAATTAAGACTTGTGCTTTAAGCTGGAGTTAATAGACACATAAGATATGACCTCTGATTTTTGGCTAACCTCAATTCAACTTTTAAGTAGGGGTTTTACTCCCCGAAATCAGACCCAAATCTGACCCGAATTTACTGTTTTGACAACTTTTCTTGCAAAAATTATTTGACTAACTTCCCTACCTCAAAACCTTTCGGGGCCAGACGTTTTGGAAACTAGACTCTCTGAACTTCAATTTAGGCACAAGATTCATCCCAAAACTCGTTTTTATCATCAAGATATCATTCGTTGAACACGACCCAAAAATCTGCCAAACCCTAAATCACAAATTAACATGTTTTAATCCTACCCGTTTGCACCAATATGACCCTAATCAAACCCTAAACGCACTAGCATGATCATAACATCATTAATTACAGAAGTTTTAAACCCTAATGATCCATCAATTCAATTGTTACATAATTAAAACAAAGATTAAAACAATTGTGTGATTAGGAGTATAAAAATTAAACAAATTTAGGATTTAAATAAAAGATCTAACCTTGATTCTTGAAGCTTTAAAAAATGACAATGGTGGCTAGGGTTTGGAGTAAGGGTCGACACAGAGAATGAGGAGATAAAAATAATACTGATTTTGTTTTATAAAAATACTCAATTGGTTTCCTTATCAAACTTGGACTTTACCTTTTTTTCCCTTTTCTTTTAAGCCGATCCAAACAAGCCCTTAATTAATTTTTTTTATTTTTTTTATAATTTCGTTTCCCCCCTTATATATATATTTTATTTTAAAAAAAAACTATTTATTTACATATTTACTTTAAACTTTAAATAAATACACATCTTAAAACAAAACACTTATACTAACTATTAATATTTTTCCAACTAAATTTTATTTATTACTTCATAAATAAATTATGAAACCTTAATTTACTAACTAATCTAAATCCTGAAATTAACGATTCATTCTTCATTAATTTTACCGACGATAAAAATAATGAAAATTACTAACATCCAAAATAACCATCACATATGGAATTAAATGACTAATCATTCATTTCTACTATCACAAACACATACTATAGCACAAATATCCTATCACATAAATCACCAAATTGACTTACGCACATAAATCAAACACATAAAGCTAGGTAAATTAACACTAACGGTTAAACTAACATCGCTAAACCACTATTGTCACATCTAACTCCGTCTTCAACATATTTGTGGTGTCATATCATTTTTTCCTTGTAATGTCAAGTTTTAAAAATTAGTGGTATCCAATATACTATGTTGAAAGGGAGCTATCAGAAAAATGAATTCATGCTATATCATGGTATAATTTTTCTCCCCATGGAATTTTTCATGTCATAAATATTAATCAATTGGTATTTTAAATACTAAAAGATTTATTATTTTAAATAAGGGGAGAAAATGTGATTAAAATGTGATATAGAAGAATGTGATCTTTAAGACTCTAAGTGCAACTCTTTCCTTCATGTGCAAAACAATTTCAAATCTCAAAGCACATGTGTAAGGGGAGTATTTAAAAAATGTATGTATCAAAGGCTTTATGGTACGATCTCTATACCCAACAACCAATTAACTCACTATGTCGATGAAGTCCTATGATCCAACCAGAACCGAAGGGATCTACCCAAGGATATTCCATAGATAGAATTTGAAGTCCTTAGGTATGATTGGAGATGAATGAGAATAAGAGAATAATGCCGACTAAGATTGAGCTAACACTGGAACAATCATAACAAGGTGTTAGTGATGATGTCTTGGTAAGCATTTAAGGGGTTGAAAGAATTAAAAAGAAATGTATGGATAAAGGGTGAAAAGAAAGAAGCCCTTCACATAACTTAGGCAGAAACCAGGTCAATGCATAATCAATCAAAATCACAAAGATGATTGTTGGTATTGAAGAAAGTCATTATGGACCCAGTGATGCAATGCACAACCCTTCTAAGCCATTCGAGTTTCTCTCAAAAGAAACTAGTCTCACTTGTCACGGAGATACACACGTTATCTATTGACATCTCACTCCAAGATTGTTGATATTGAATAGGTCATAGTCAGCTCTAGCCTCTGAGTACTAAAACCAAAGTGCACAAATCGAGGCTAGAGCCAAGAGAGATCAAATTATTAATCTCATTATGACACAATCCATGTAACACTTGTTGTTCACCTTTAAACAACATTTGGTAACAAAGAGTCCTACGCATTATCCTTGAGATCTTGCCAGAACATTCAGAGTGATACTCTTTAGTATACACAGTGAAGAATGGAAATCCTTCCAGAGTCGACCTCAAACAGCTCTGCGGTAGGTGACTTGTAAGATTCTACGTGAATCAAGCTTGTGATAACTGGATATCGATTTTAGTCTAGTAAATGAATTGACAACTTAATCAGAAAGATAGTAACTATCTGATTTACTCTTATCGTGTTGTTAGCTTTGAGACGTTCTGGTAATGCGAACAAGCAAGCATGGTGAATCTAATACATCTGTGTTAGAAGATCCTACACTGTGAGCTGGAAACCTTATCGAGGAGATTCTTTGAATCTACCTAATCACATGTATAGTATTTATACTATAAAATAGGGAATCAGTGGTTATCGCAACCTAAAATCAACGAATGACAAAGACATTTCATCCATATCTGCTGTTTATTACTAACATTCAAATGCAGGTACAAACGTCGGTGTTGCAACCCCATTCCAGCAAAGTCGGATTCATTACCACGTGCTCATACTCAAGTTTCAAAAGTCATTCATTTAGCTTAAATGCAACAAGTATGTTATTAGTCAGAAAGCTTAAGTTCATGTCAAATTCAACAACTCTGATAATCACGAACTTCCTCATCATCAAAGATCTTCAAAGTCAAATCAAGAATCGTCTTCTGAGGAGATTGTTAACTATAGAAACATTCGATAGCAGAGATTGTTAGCCTTGATGAAGAAGAGGAGGTTGAAAGCTCTCAAGACAAGTATGAGCATGTTGGTCAAAAGAACAAGTTGATCATGAAAGTCAAATCAAGATGATTCAAGATAAGGAGATGATGCAAGATGAAATATCTCAATCACTCTAAGTCAAAAGATAAAGGCTCAAGATCAAGATCACATAAATGACAATGAAAGAATGTCGTCGGTCGTCTCAAGCATGAATGAACAGAGCCATTACAAACAAGAAAAGACAACGACAAGACTAAAGAAGGCAAAGCTTAAGAGTCAAATCATATCTTCAACATTGAGAGAGATAAAAGTCAAATCAAGATATCCTCCAACAAGAGTGTCATCAGTCAAACAAGAAGGTCAATGTTAGGGAGATAGAAGTCAACCTCAACATTTAAGGAGATTGTTAGCCTTATTTTTATATAAGTCGAACAAGAATGTTATCAGTCGTCTTAGTCACAATTAGTCTTGTATTATAATAGGCTAGACGGGTGCAACGAGCTTTGACTTTAAGATAATATTGTCCATGTTTCGGGCTAAAAGCCTAACGCAAGCCAAGCCCGGCCCATAAGCAAAAGCCTACGAGCCAACAATGACTTTGGACTATAAATAAACCCCTCCTAGCATGTTAGGAGGGTGTTGGTTACCATTTTCTCACATAGTAATCATCTAACTCTCTTCCTTCTCTCTAGCTTTCTCTCTCTACTTTCTCTCTCTAAACTTCTTTCTCTTTTCTTCTTTTATCTCATTTCGTGCTTATTAGAGCTTATTGGTATGCTTATTTGTTGTGTTATGGATTAGATATTTGGGATAACATAGTTGCATCAAGAATAAAGAATTTGAAGTAGAAGAACACCTTAGGAATTTACTGTTTTCTAAGAATAAGAAACATATGTCATCTGAATGTAATAACATTAAGCTTGTTATTCGGAATGATAAATCTGAAGTTGTTTGTGCTATGTGTAAGCAATGTTTAATTACTTCTAATCATGATGTCTGTGTGTTTAATTATATGAATGACATGAATTCTCGTGTGAATAACTTTAATATTAATGTTTCAAACACTGTAAATAAAAAGAAACATAAGTTGAAGGTCAAGAAACCTAAGAAGGTAGGGTCCAAAGAACGACTTGCTTCACCTAAGCCTAGTAAACCTAGAATTTGCCTTAGGTGGTCCCCAACTAGAAGAATGTTTGACCTTAAAGGAAAAATAATTGTATCTAACGACTCTGAGTGTCAATCTGGCAGCTCTAAAGGTGATAATGCATGTACTTCTAACTCTAAGGAACCTATAAGCAAACAATTTCTAAATTCTACTTTTTCTTTGGCAAGTTGTCCAAATTTGTTTATGGTGCGTCGACTCGGGGTGCTCAAAGCATATGACAGGAAATCTGAAGCTTCTCATAAATTTCGTCTGGAAGTTCTTGGGAACCATCCACTTTAGAAATGATCATATTGTTGTAATTTTGGGTGATGGTGATCTTCAATGGGGAAATATATTGATCACCAGGGTTTATATTATGGAAGGCTTAGGGCACAACTTGTTCTCAGTTAGTCAGTTTTGTGATTCAGATCTAGAGGTCGCTTTCAGAAGGAACAAATGTTTCGTCAAAAATCTAGAAGGAGTTAATTTATTGAAAGGAAATCGAACAACAAACCTTTACACCATCAATCTTTATGAAATGACCTCTGCATCTCCAAGTTGCCTTATGGCTCGTGCTACTTCTACCAAGTCCTGGTTATGGCATCAATGTTTATCCCACCTCAATTTTGACACCATAAATGACCTTGCTAAAAACGATCTCGTCACCGGTCTTTTAAAATTTAAATATCTTAAAAAACATCTTTGTCCCTCATGTGAGCATAGAAAAAGCAAAAAGGCATTTCACCCACCCAAACCTATTCCAAATTCAAAATTGAGGCTACACCTTCTTTATATGGATTTGTGTGGTCCGATGAGAGTCAAAAGTATAAATGGAAAGCGGTATGTTCTGGTAATAGTTGATGATTACTCTCGTTATACTTGGGTACACTTCTTCAAATCAAAAGGTGAAGCACCAGAGGAGATTAAAACCTCAAATCAAAATATGAAGCTCCAGTCATTATTGTAAGAACCGACAACAGCATAAGATTCAAGAATCAAGTGCTTAAAGAATATTTTGATAGTGTTGGCATCTCTCACCAAGCGTCTTCTGTCAGATAACCTTAACAAAATGAAGTCATGGAACAAAGAAATTGTACGTTAGTGGAGGCTGCTAGAACAATGTTGATTTTCTCTTATGCTATGTTATTCTTATGGGCTAAAGCAATTGCTACTGTGTACTACACTCAAAACCGCTCCATCATTCACTGTTAATTTAAAAAACATCATATGAGCTTATTAATGGTAGAAAACTAGATATCTCATTTATACATGTATTCGGGGCTCTATGTTATCCTAAGAATGATTGCGAGGACATTAGGAAACTTGGTGCAAAAGGTGATATCGGATTTTTCATTGGTTATTCTGCTACTTCATGCGCTTATAGAGTTTATAACCGAAGGAAAAAGAAAATCATGGAGACGATGAATGTGACATTTGATGAGCTTTCAGCTATGGCTTTTGAACAATGCAGTTCAAAACCCGGGCTTCAAAGCATGACTTATGGACAAATCAGTTCAGGAATCGATCTTACTTATGCTCCATCAACAATAACATCTTAAAAACCAACTGAACATGAATTGGATCTCTTGTTTGAAGCAGTGTATGATGATTATATTAGTGGTCAACTGTCAGCTGCTCTAAGAACTTATCCTACTGCTCATACAAATCAAGTTCTTCAGACTCTAACGGCATCTACAACAACAGACACCGCACTGACACCAACAAATTCATCCTCTCAAGCTGCAGATATTCTAAACACTTCACATGATGTTGACGAGCTACCACAACAACAACATGTTCAGCTACAAGATAATCAAGCTCCACTCCAACCTGAAATAGTTACTGATTATGTTCCCAATGCTATGTCTGATGGAGATGTATTCAAGAACCCATTTGCTTCACCATCCACAAATGTTGCTGAATCATCATCTTTGCAATATGTGGATCTATCGAACATGCATAAATTATATCAACCATACCCTCATAAATATCAGTGGACTAAAGATCATCCTCTAAAACAAGTGATATGAGAACCATCATGACCAGTTTTGACAAGAAATCAGTTACAAATAGATGGTGACATGTGCATCTACGCCCTGACTGTGAGCACTATGGAACCAAGAAATGTCAAAGAGGCTATGACCGACCCTGCATGGATTGATTCAATGCAAGAAGAGCTTCTCCAGTTTAAAAGGCTTGATGTATGGGTGTTAGTTCCTCCTTCGAATAACATAAAACCCCTTACTTTGAAATGGTTTTTCAAAAACAAGCACGACGAAGAAAACACGGTCATCAGAAACAAAACTCGTCTCGTTGTGAGAGGGTACCGTCATGAGTAAAGAATAATTTAAAGAATTCTTCGCTCTGATTGCCAGGATGGAAGCTATCAGGATATTTTTGGCCTACGCTGCACACAAGTTGTTCATTGTATTCCAAATGGATGTAAAAACTACTTTCTTGCATGGTTCGTTAAAAGAAGACGTGTATGTGTGTCAACCTGAAGGTTTCATCGATGCTGATCATCCAAGCCACATCTATAAGCTAAAGAAGGCACTCTATAGGTTAAAGCAAGCACCAAGAGCATGGTACGACGAATTGTCAAAGTTTCTCCAATAGAATCACTTCTCCAAAGGCACCATCAATCCAACGCTGTTTATAAGACGCTTTAACGACGACATCTTAGTGATACAGGTCTATGTAGATGATATTATATTTGGTTCTACAAACCCTAGGTATACCCAATTATTTGATGGCCTTATGAAAAGCCTCTTTGAAATGTCGATTATGGGGGAAATAACGTTTTTTCTTGGTTTACACGTTAACCAATCCCCTTGTGGCATCTTCATAAACCAGTCCAGCTATGTGTTAGAAATCCTTTAAAAATATAGAATGGAAACTTGTGATCCCATTGGTACACCAATGGAGATCAAAGACAAGATTGACCTTGAAAAGATTGGGACTCTAGTCAATGCAATGAAATATCGAAGCATGATTGGTGCCCTAATGTATCTTACATCAAGCAGACCAGACATTATACATGCTACTTATTTATGTGCTTACTAAATCAATTAGATGGTGATTAGCTAATAGAATTATATATGTTAGTAGTTACCCAATGTGTTTAGTACTTATACGACCTATATTGGATTAGGTTGCACTCGATCATTACCGTGATGCATTTTCTGTGATACACTTGATATTCGCTCACTTAAGGTGAGTTCATAGCCCCACGTTTTACATGATTTATGTTATAGGTTTTTGGGGTAAGAAACATGCACTGTTTTATAATTAGACACAAGGGGATAGGTTTTATATTATGATTACGTGTTGCCTAAGTAGCGATAACCCTAGTTGAGCCCATTATCATGAACTGTCAGTTACTGGATTGTGAGCGTGAATGTTATGAATAGATCTATTGGGATTGACATCCCCGTTCGGGTGATTAGCTATCACTGGGCAAACAAACGTATACCATGTCGAACATAGGATGTTGCGGGTTAGAACATCATCACGGGTAATGTAGGCCATTTATATGGTATTCATTTATGTCGAGCTTCAGTGTCATGAGCTTAGGGCAACGTAATTACATTTATATGATGTCTGCATCTGTTGCATTATCATACACTTGGGAAATCTTGTGGTCCTACAATATACGATTTATCAAACCTATGAATTCACCAACATTATTTTTGACGTTTTAAAGCAATGTTTTTCAGGAGGTCAATAAGCACGAGGAGCAAAGGATACATTGGTGGTTTTGATTTGGATATCATGCATTAAAGATTTTGTCGCATTACATTTTGTATATCTGTTATGGGCTAGAAATCTTTGTATTTTGAACAAGTGAACAAGTGAAGCTTCGGGCTTATGTAACAAATACTTTGTTAAATCCAATGTATCGGTTTTAAACGACTTTTTGGTCGTTCTATATATATCTTGTGTTATTGATCTATGAAGTAACACGCCCCGGACCCTTATTCCGCTGCGACCCAATTTAGGGGTGTTACAGATTGGTATCAGAGCCAAGGTTATAGAGAACCAAGTCAAATGTTTTTGTTGGACTATAACTGTTTTCAAACATTGCATTCATAAAAAGGGGTTTACACGGGACATACATACGTGCATACATTTATGCATACACTAGTTGTTGCATTAGTTGGTTAGACTAGATGCATTCTTGATTGATATACATGTTATGATATAAATGTATATTACTATAATAGTCATATATTAAATACTAATATAAGCTATTTTGGATTTTCAGATACAGTCATGTCAGATTCAGATGAATCAGGGGTCACACACACGGAGATATCCAGTCTGTTTGTGGACTTATCAGACATTGGATCACCAGGAGTTGTTGGACCTTAGCACGAGGGACTGCCCTGGATGCTAATGACCCATATGTGCAGGGCGCCTTACAGGCCCCACCATCACCAGACTACATACCTGGCCCCAAGGAGCCACAGTCACCACCCCTACTAGATTTTGTCCCAGAGCCGGTATATCTTGAGTATATACCACAGGAGAATGAGGTGTTTCCTGATGAGGAGCAGCCACTGCCTCCTGCTGCCTCACCCACAACTCAGTCACCAGATTATGTTCCAAAGTCTGATCCTGAGACGGACCCAGAGGAGGATGACGACAAGGACCCTGAGGAGGATCCTATCGATGGAAGATATGTCGGTGATGATGAGGATGAGTCATCAAAGGATGATGAGGATGATGATGAGGTTGAAATTGAGGCCGATGATGATGAGGAGGAGGAGGAGCACCCAGCTCCTGCCGACTCTGCTGTTGTTGCTTTACTAGCTTCTGATCAGGCCCCATCTGCGGAGGAGACAGAGTCGTTCGAGACCGATGAGTATGCGGCCACACCACCACCACAACCTGCATATCGTGTGACAGCTAAGATTTCTATTCCAGCTCCAGTACCTACACCAGTATGGTCCAATGCAGAGGTTGCCAAACTTCTCGATATATCTACTCCACTATCATCACCGCTCTCCCCATGGTCATCACCACTTTCCCAGATACCTTCTCCACCACTACCCTCGATACCATCTCTATCACTACCAGTATCACCACCACTACTAGTATCATCACCAGTACCTGTGTTATCTCCATCACCACCTGCTAGTCCTATTCGTTCGTTAGGCTATCGAGCTGCTATGATCTGACTGAGAGCCAAGGCCGCATATACTTCCCATTCACTACCATTACCACCACCCATCATACTCTCCCACAACAGACCAGCTGCACCATCATCAGGGATACCACCCTTGCATTTACTGTCTACTGACTATAGAGAGGACAGACCCAAGGTTACCTTACCACCTCGAAAGAGGTTAGGTATCGCTCTTAGTCCTGCATACAAGGTCGAAGAGAGCTCGTATGCTGCTGCTGCTAGACCGGCTGGAGGTATTAGGGCAGACTATGGTTTTGTAGCTATTATGGATTGGGAGATCAGGCGTGATCTGGAGAGAGATGTTGGATATAGGATCATCGACTCGTGGGATGAGATAGTTGAGACCCTGCAGGGGGCACCAGTTAGTACTGACACAGAGTTGGGTCAACATATAATAGCGCTTGAGACTAGGGTTAGGCAGCACACGAATGAGATTTATACGAGGTTAGACGATGAGCAGTCTAGGCGACAGCTATTGGCTGGTCGACTCAACATGTTGTTTAGGGATAGGCGTGCACATGCACGTACTGCTAGACTCATGGAGACTGAGGCTAGGATATCTAGAGAGGCTTGGGGATGATCTATGGATGCGAGTGATCTTATACGTGCAGAGGTTATGTCACTACGTACCACAGTGTTAGCTCAGCAGTCACAGATTAGAGAGTTACAGTCAGCAGACCGTAGGAGACAGACGGTGATTACAGAGATACTGGCAGTAGATCACAGGAGGCAGAAGCAGCTCACAAAGGTACTGAAACTGATAAAGAGACTTCAGAATCAGATGAAAGAGTTCGAGAGATAGCAAGGACCCGCCAAAGGTCCTGCATAGCCAGAGCTACCAAAGGCTAGTAGTAGTTCCTAGACTCTGTTATGGCTAGTTGTTTTGTACAGCCTACTAAGTATTACGGGTTCAATCCCGGCTAGTATGGCTTTAGGTTGTATATATTCTTTTATCTTGTAACCTAATCGTTGTGATCATTTTATATCTGAACCAATCATGTATGTTTTCCAATTATATATGGAAAGGTGGTATTATGTCATGTCTGTAATCGAATTTGTTGTGAATGAAAGTCGATTTAGTTATATCTTTTTTGATTATAATTCAGTTGTATATTTCACTGTGTGATGTTATCTCATTTTACTTATTAGGTATATGTCATGTCATGGTTATGATTTTATGAAATCTAACGGGTATTATATTTTCTTATGATTGAAGAAAATGGCACCAAAAAGGGCCACGAGGTCAAACATTGCCCCAGAAACAACCAACACCACATCTGTCACTAATGCCCAACTTCAGGCAATGATTGACCAAGGCGTTACTGCCATTTTGGTAGCACGTGATGCAAACACTAATGGCGTCGACAACTATAATTCAGGAACAGGTGCTAGGAGAAACGAGCAAGCCACTCGTGAGTGCACTTACCCAGACTTCATGAAGTACCAACCTCTAAATTTCAAAGACACAGAAGGAGTTTTCGAATTAACTCAATGGATTGAGAAAATGGAACTTGTGTTCCGCATAAGCAACTGTTTTGTGGAAAACCAAATCAATTTCTCCACTTGTACTCTTCTGGGAAATGCTCTAACATGGTGGAACTCTCATGTTAGGACTGTTGGTAATGACATTGCTTATATAATGACCTGGACTGAACTAAAGAAGAAAATGACTGAAGTACTTCCCAAGGGCATAGATTAAGAAACTCGAAGTCGAACTATAGGAATTGAAAGTGAAAGGTACCGATGTGATAGGGTATAACCAACGTTTTCAAGAACTGGCACTGCTGTGTGGTAGAATGTTTCCTGAAGAATCTAACAAGATTGAGAAATGTGTCGGTGGCTTACCCGACATGATCCATAGAAGAGTAGTAGTACCTAAGCCTAAGACAATGAAAAAGAAAATTTTAGGAAAAAGAATTGGAATTTTTTAACTATTTTTGAATTTTTTATGAATTGTTAAAGATAAATGAATTAACAAAAAATAATTTTTTTCTAAAAATTAACACTAAAATTTTACTTTTATTTTTCAAAAATTCTAGATTTAA
>BQNB010185794.1:0-12185 GCA_026074375.1 Tanacetum coccineum
TCAGCTTATATTTGATTTTCTCAAAAAGTCACTTTTTTAAAGTTTCATTATTTTACATGTTTTATAAGTTTTTTTAAAAAAAAAAAAAACTTTTTATAAAAAAGAGAGAGGCCAAGGGTCGAACCCTGGACCTCCCCCTTTGCACATACGACACACCTTGCACACACACTAACCACTTTGCTACAATAGCTCATCCATTCACATCTTGCTTTATCAAATATTTATAGTTTCTTTTTCTTTTTTATCTAATAAGCTCGTTTGGCTTATTTACAGCTTATTTATAAGCTTTATATTCCAGCTTTTATTTTTCATAGAACCAGCATCCTTCAATCTACTTTTCCTTATTATTTCAGAATTTTTCATTTAAGTTTACTATTTTTAATCTTTTATTTAGTTTAAAATCGTTTTTAATTCATAATAAATTATAAAAAAAATCAAAAAAATGTAATTCTTTTTTAGAAAATTTTCTTTTATCATATTGCATCTAGGAAAAATAGATTTGCTCTTGTAGGGTTGTTTTTGCAAAATTTCATTTTTTAAAGAACGGGATTCGTTCCCGTTTACGTTGTTTGTGTTTTAAAGCTCAAATTCAATTCCGTTTTCGTTCTAGTTTTCTTTAATCTTACTTTTTAGTTAATTAGAGTCTATTAAAAGTGGAAAAATCATTTTAGGGTAATTTTTGAAAATTTAGGGTTTTTAGTCAACATTTTTTAGATTTCCGTTATCGTTTTTAGCTTAATTTTGTGTGCCTTTTTCATTTTTAGAGTAAATTGCATTAAATTCTCCGTAGATTTAGAAATCAATCCAAAATCTTGTTCCATTTAAGCATCAAATGTCAATCCAACTCTCGACTTTCCAATTCACTCTTCGTTGAGGATAAACGACCCGGGAACATCATATACTACTTCCGGTTTCATTGATTTTGTGGATTTTGATCCTTATTATATATTTATATTTATTTATATTTATATATATTCATTAAGGGTGTAATCCGGCTTAAATCAATTTTTGGCGCCGTTGCCGGGGAGGAGTGTAAGCGTTTGTCGTTTCGAAGTTTGACAATTTGTGCTTTGAAGATCCTTCCCCGTGAAGTTATTTTTGTTATTAAAAATATAAAAATACAAATTTTTTTTTTCTTTTAGCATATTTATAAAAACAAGAAAAAACCAAAAAGATAAACACATTGTCAATTAAAAAAAATAAAAATCACATGTTGGTAAAAGAACACCAACATATAATACTTTCAACTGAAGTATTATTCATCAATAAGTTCCCGAACCAAAGAATCAAAAACTTACCTTTTGTGTCACTTGCGATGTACGGTTCACCTTTAAAAGATAAACAAACTCAAAGAGGGGTATAAGGCGGGTTGTTCCTAGGAACTATGGCCCTAAATGAAAAAGGTTTTTAATCTACAACCCCGAATGATAGTGTTTAACCCAATTATTCTCCCGTCGGCTAGTTCAACATCATAATAATGATCTAAGGTAGATGGCGTGATATCAATTTGGGAGCTAAATGCAGTAGACACAAAGCTTCTATCGGCACCCGTAACGACGTTTGAGTCTGGGTTTGTCCCTGCATGGCCTACCGCATATACTTTCGCTGTAGCATTGCCATTTCCACCTTGGTTACCACGGTTGTTGTTTTTCAGCTTTGGATAATCCCTCTTGGAATGTCCCTAGGCTCCACATTCATAGCAAGTAGGTTTCTGACCTGCCCTAGTGCCCCTCTGATTGTTACTAGCATTAGCATTTGCAGGACTCCTACAGTCGCGGGCTAAATGGCTAACTCGGTTGCACTTGTGGCATTTAGGAGCACATGGACCATCGTGGTGATAGTTGCATTTAGGACACAGAGGTTTAGATTCTCCGTAAGGTTTCTTCTCACCAGATCCTGCAGTGTAGGCCCGACCAGTGTTCTGCCTCTTGTTTTGCTGTTGTTGTTGTTGGTTATCATCTTGCTTTCTTTTGTTCTCTGTCTGACATTCAGCAAAAGTACGGATTTTATTATCTATCAGTTCATTTGCTATTTCAATCGCCTCTTGCATTGTCTTAGGCTTTGGTGCTACTACACTTCCGTGGATCATGTCGGGCAAACCACCGACATATCTCTTAATCTTGTCAGACTCTTCAGGAAACATTCTAACACACAGCAATGCCAGTTCCTAAAAACATTGGTTGTAACCTATCACATTGGTACCTTTTACCTTCAAGTTCCACAACTCAACCTCCAGTTTCTTAATTTCGCCCCTCGGGCAGTATTTGTTAGTCATCTTATTTTTCATGTCTGTCCAAGTCATTTCATACGCAACATCATGACCAACAGTCCTAACATGGGAGCTCCACCACGTTAGAGCACCTGCAAGAAGAGTACAAGTGGAAAACTTGATTTGGTTTTCCACCGAGCAGTTGCTTATACTGAACACAGTTTCCATTTTCTCAAACCATTGAATCAACTTAACAACTCCTTACGTGCCCTTGAGATTTAGAGGTTCGCACTTCATGAAGTCTAGGTAAGTGCACTCTCTAGCAACTCGTTCCATCCGTCTAACATCCGTTCCCGAATTATGGCTGTCATCGCCATTCGTGTTTCTGCCAGCATCATGTGCTGCCAAAGCATCAGTTGCACCTTGGTCGATCATTGCATTAAGCTGGGCATTGCTCACAGTGGTAGTGGTGGTAGAGGTAGCGGCGGCGTTGGCTATGGTGGTTCTTTTTGGTGCCATTTTCTTCGAATCACAAGAAAATATAATACCCTTTAGATTTCATACAAATCATAACCATGACATGACATATACACAACAAATAAAGTGAGATCACATCACACAATAAAATATACAACTAAATTGAAATTAACAATGGTGTAGCTAAATCAACACTCATTCATAATAAATTCGATTACAGACATGACCTAATACATCCCTTCCATATATAATTTGGAAAACATACATGAATGGTTCGGTTATAAAATGATCACTACCCTTAGGTTACAAAATGAAATATAAACAACCTAAAGCCTTACTAGCCGGGTGTTACCCCGTAATACTTAGTAGGCTAATACAACATAGCTACAACATAACCAAATCTACAAACTACTATCGGCCTCCTCCAGTACCTCAATTTGTGCTGGACCGCTAGCGGGACCCAACTGACTCTGGAGTGCTGTCACCTATGTCTGTAGTATCCTCATCAATGTCAGTGTCTCCATAAGTTATGTCTGTCAGGTGCGGTCTGCTGCCCGCAACCCTACAATCTCTGACTGTTGTGCTACCACCTGAGTACGCAATGCCATAACCTCGGAACATGCAAGGTCACTAGCATCCATAGATCGTACCCAAGCCTCCCGAGACAATCTGGCCTTAGTCTCCATGAGCCTAGCTGTGCGATCATGTGTACGCCTATCTCTATACATCATGTTGAGCAGACCGCTCATCAATGACCTATCATTCTATGCATCATCCAGTCTCCCATAAATCTTGTTAGTATCCTGTCTAACCGTAGTGACAAAGTCTGTCAACCGTTGACCTAACTCTGTCTCATCAGTCGTTGGTGCCCCTAGCATGTCCACAAGCATCTCATCCCAAGTGTCTGTAATCCCATAACCAACATATCTCTCAGGGTCACGTCTGATCTCATCATCCAAAGTGGAAACAAAACCATAATCCACCCTAAAACCTCTAGTAGGTCTAGCAGTGGGTGCAGATGAACTCTCATCGACCTCATATCTCGGACCTAGAGCAATACACAACCTCTTCTAAGGCGACGATGTAACCTCAGAAACACCTGCTCTATAGATAGTAGAAGGAAGAAGCAAAGGTGGTGATGAAGTAGGTAAAGGTATAGGTAGGAGTGGTGGTGTCCCTAATGGTGGTGTACTCGATGGTAGTGGATGGGAAGTAGATGGTGTCTCGGCCCTCAGCCGGATCATGGCAGCTCTATATCCCAAAGGATAAGTAGGACTAGCATGTGGTGATTGAGATGATACAGGTACTGGTGATGATATTGGTAGTGGTGGTGAGGGAATCTGAGGTAGTGGTGATGACAATGGGGAAAGTGGTGATGGTAGAGGTGATGGTATAGCAAGAAGTCTGACAATCTCTGCCTCAGACCAAAATGGTGTAGGTGGCTACTATCGGATAGACATCCTAGCAGTAACATGATGTACAGGTGGTAGGACAGAGTCAGACGGAGCTGGGTGCTCCTCCTCCTCCTCATCCTCGTCCTCACCCTCCTCAACATCATCATCATCATCATCATCTCCTCCGTCGGTAGGATAATCAGCGGGGTCCTCCTCAGGATCCTCCTCAGGATCGGAGTCTGCAATGTATCCTGGTGACTCGGCAGTAGGTGAGACAGCAGCAGACAGTGGCTACTCCTCATCGGGAAACACCTCATCCTCCGGTGGCATAAACTCTGAATATACAGGCTCAGGAACAAACTCTGGTGAAGGTGGGTGCTCAGGACCGAGCACATAATCAGGAGATGGTGGGGCCTGAAAAGCGGCTACCACATATGCATATGGATCCTCTGGCATCACGGGTGGTCCATCGACTCCCGGAGATCCGATGTCTGACAAACCTCCAAATGGACTGGATACCGCCGTGTAGGTGACTGTGGAATCCTCTGAATCCGACATGACAATATCTGAAAATCAAAAGTAGCTTATATAAGTATTTAATATAAGACTCTTATAGTAATATACATTTATATCATAACATGTATATCAATCATGAATGCATCTAGTCTAACCAACTAATGCAACAACTAGTGTATGTATGTCCCGTGAAAATCCCTTTGTATGAATGCAATGTTTGAAAACGGTTATAGTCCAGCAAAAACATTTGACCTGGTTCTCTATAACCTTGGCTCTTGATACCAATCTGTAACACCCCCAAAATGGATCGCAGCGGAATATGGGTCTGAGGGTGGTACTTCATAGATCAATAACACAAGATATATATAAGAACGACCAAAAAGTCATTTAAAACCGATACAATAGATTTAGTAAAGTGTTTGTTACAAAAGCCCGTAGCTTCACATGTTCAAAATACAAATTTCAAAGATTCTAGTCCATAACAAATGTTTCACAAAATGTAATGCAACCAAATCTTTAATGCAAGACTTCCAAAATAACGACCACCAATGTATCCCTTGTCTTGTACCTTACTGATCTCGTGAGAAAACATTGCTTAAAACGTCAGCAATAATGTTGGTAAATTCATAGGTTTGTAAAATGTATAATGTAGGACCGCAAGATTTCCCCATGATAATGCAACAGATGCAAACATCATAAAATGTGATTACGTTTCCCTAAGCTCATGACACTGAAGCTAGACATGTATGAATTGCAATATAAATTGCCAACATTGCCCGTGATGATGTACTAACCCGCAACATCCCAAATATGACATGGTATACATTCGTTGTCCGGCATACCGACATAGTGAGCATGACTCACCTGAACAGGGATGTCTATCCCAAATAGATCTATTTATAACATTCGCGCTCACAACAGTAATTGACAGTTCATGATAATGGGCTCAGAGGGTTATCGCTACTTAGGCAAACACGTAATCGTAATGTAAAATGTCCACTTGCGTCCAATTGTAAAACATGCATATGTTTCTCATCCTACAACTTGTAAATCATTATAAATGTAAAACGTGGGGCTATGAACTCACCTTGTGTGTATGTTAACAATTATATCACAGAAAAAGCGTCACGATAATGACCGAAGGCAACCTAATCCAATATAGGTCGTATAAGTACTAAGCATTTTAAATAACTACTAACACATATAATTTTATATAGCTATATCACCATCTAATCATTTTAGTGAAATCATATTTATAAAGTAAAAACGTTTATAAATATCTCTTTAGTAAAAACGGCGTAACTTGATCGTTTTAAGTCCGTTTCTTATGTCCACGCTTTTGTATTAAGACGAGTTATCAAAATATTATATTTTCATATTTCAAGTCCTCTGGTGAACAGTGGTTTTTACTATTCATATACTTTTATAAAATTAATCATCGTAAACTTGTAAATGTCGTATTTTATTTGTTTTAACTCCGTTTTTAGTGATTCTTTCGAGTATGTCTTCGTAACTAAATTTTATCTAATTAATGATGTTTTCAAAATAAATATCTCTGATATGAACCGTAACTTTTATAAAATTATTTTTATAAAAGTATTTATTATCGAAAACTTACGTAATTCATAACTCCTTCGTTATAGATCCAAAAATTACGATTCTTAATGTTTTGGAATCCTAAAAATATGTACTATCTGAGAAAAATACACAACCTTTTATATCAGAGGTGGATCTTATTAGGTTTTTATAAAATTTCTTTTAAAAATGCGTTTATTATCGTATAACTTGTAAATTACGTATCTCCTTCGTTATAAATCGGTTTTTCGATTTTGTTACCTTTTTGGAATCCTCATGAGATGTAGTATTTTATAAAAATATAAAATCAATAGATTAAAATTCGAATTCTAACAGTCCCTTTTGATCAATTTCTCAAAATGTGTTTAAAAGTTGTTTTTATAACTTTTTAGTCTAACTACTTTGTTACAAGTCCATTACAACCCTTAATATCACATTTCTTACACACCTAGGGTCCTTAGTCCATGATTAGTCCAAATATTATCTAAGAATTACAAGATCTATAAGTTTACATACTCATTTGTTCATGAACTTTTATATATACACTTTTTAGGTATCTTGTTTATATATACTTTTTATACATAAACCACACATATACGATACTTATACATCCATTATAACATGATATTAATATTCATATGTCATATATAAAAGTGTACCAAATCATAAACAAGTGTAAAAATCCATTTTTACAAGTAAATAAGTTCTTAGATGGTGATTAACTATACAAACATTATATATGTATAAAATCTTGAAAGTAAAGAGATTAAGGTTTTTAGGTAACCTTAATATGAAGTAGGATGATGAAAAATATGATCTAAACCATTTTTTAGCAAACAAACCCTAGCTTCCAAGACTTAGAAAACTCTAATTCCAAAAGAAGCCCTAATATGGAACCTTCTTACTTTAACACTTGTAAACTCAAAACCAAACCTTCTAAACACCTTAGGATAGCTTAGATATGATGTAGGAATGCTTGGAAAGAAACCCTAATATTGATCCTTGCTTGTTTAACCCTTTTAAACTCTAAACTAAACCTTCAAACCTTCTTGGTATATCTTAGATATGTTGTAAGAATACTTGAATATGTTGTAAATGAAAGTGTATGAATTATTTAGGTGTTCTTGGTGTTGGCCGTAGGTTTGGAGGAGAGACAAAGAGAAACGAGTGAAGTTTTTCTTATAGAAATGAAGTGTGTGAAGTTACTTGCATAGTATGCCTTTTATAGCAAGACTTAATTAGCTCATGGTTACTTTAACTTAACCATGGTTAGATGTTGGAATGACCATTGTGTAAGAAAGGCATGGTTTTGGTGTAAGAAGGGATGGGAGGTGTAAGAACTAGTTGGTAAATGTAAGAAAGTTTGCTTGAAAACTTAAACAACACATGTTATATTAGAAAGTCTTGAAAACAATATCTCTTTGTGTATTTTACTTCTATGTCCGGCCCTATGTACATATAAATAAGGAATTTGTATAATTTTTTATTATTGGGTATAATTGTGGGTATTTGGTTGAGTATAGATAGGTATTGGTGCTTATTGGTGCTTCCGGGTATGCCTAAACGTATTTAATTGTGAAACATAAACACTTTACGTAACAAATAAAAATAAAATGTGCCAAGTTAATAATTATCCTCTAAATAATTATCTAACACTTGCTTGACGTAAACCTTTGATTGTTTGATGTCCGTTTACGTTGAACGATAATTTTTAGCTTACGCGATTTAACTTAACGATTTTAATTTAAAAGCAAACGCGTACAATACTAAAAATAAATAGTGAATTTATTGACGACGTACAATGACCCTAAAACACGGGGTGTTATATTCTTTCTTTTTACCCATTTTCCATACATTTCTTTTTAATTCTTCAACCCCTTCAATGCTTACTAAGACGTCATCACTAACACCTTGTTGTGATTGTTCCAGTGTTAGCTCAATAGTAGTCGGCATTATTCCCTTATTCTCATTCTTCTCCAATCATACCTAAGGACTTCTAATCTAACTATGGAATGTCCATGGATACATCCATCCGGTTCTGGTTGGATCATAGGACTTATACCTAACCTTAACCACCTTACGACTTCATCGACGTTGTGAGTTAATTGGTTGTTGGGTATAGAGATCGAACCATAAAACCTTTGTTACAAACATTTTGAAATACTCCACCTACATATGTGCTCCGAGATTCAAAATTGTTTTGCACGTGAAGGAAATAGTTGCAATTAGAGTCTTAAAGATCAATTCTTCTATATCATATTTTAATCACATTTTCTCCCCTTATTTAAAATAATAAATCTCTTAGTATTTGAAATACCTATTGATTAAAATTTATGACATGAAAAAGTTACATGGGGAGAAAAATTATACCACGATATTGCATGAATTGATTTTTCTGATAGCTCCCCTTCAACATAGTATGTGGGATACCACTAATTTTTAAAACTTGACATTACAAGGAAAAAATGATATGACACCACAAATATGTTGAAGACGGAGTGAGATGCCTTAGTGAACAATGTATATTATTAATTGACATTATAATTTCCACATTTTAATTTCACGAAATGTTTTTGGATACATAAAATTGACATTTATGAGATGTACCCAAAATACATTAAAAGGCTTTGGTTTTAAAAGCTCCCCCTCAAAAATTGATCCACATAAAATGACATTGTAAGTACCACACTTTTTAAACTTATTTGAGGAAGGGAGTGTTGAACACACAATTTTAACAAATACCACTTTTTATGGAAAGATACCACAAATTATATTGTAAACAATTTGACATTGAAAGTTCTTTTTGAAAAATTGTGTTCAACGGTTTTAAAAACCATGATAGAAGACTTCTCTTCTATTTGTAGAGTAAGCGCACTGAAGCGTACACTTCCCTATTACATTCGGGTCTGAGTTATGCACTGAAATGTACATAAGTCATAAAGAAAATTTAGAAATGACATGTTTTGAAACGTTTGAACTCTTGCTCGAACTTCATTTACACACCCGTGTCAATGTTAATCGACATTTCTAGGTACGTAAATGTTATCGATTCCAAGAGACATGTCAAGAAGATTCTTTTTGGTATTTTTGAAATTTTTTCTGATTTTGTATTTTGTTTTTCTAGATTTTATATTTTTGAATTTTTTTTTTGTTGGTTTTATACTACTTTACTTAGTATGGTTTGTGAAATATTCTACATACATGAGAAGATTTGTTGTTGATTTCTCACATGTACCCCAAACGGATATTCACCAAAACCAAATGTCATGATACAGTATAAATGCAGTATTAGTTTATGTAAAATGTACACATGTGATTGATGATTTCTTAAAGGGATAAATTGCTCACACTCGGGACTTAGTTGACTTTGGTGTAGTAATTCACATCAGCACTATCCTGGAGGAAGAAAAGTGCATTTCTGGGTCTTAATTGATTTTGGTGCTACGTTTTCAACTTCGTTAAAAGGGATAAAGTGTGTACCTCAGGTATTAGATGATTCTTCTACAGAATTCCGATGTGCACTTTAAATGTCAATGTTAGAAGATCGTTCGAGCTACATTAAATTTTCAGAATCTGTTAAAGATACGGATGTTGGTTTGGGGGGAAGCTGATTCAGAAACTTCGCCAAAAAGGAGTCTATGAAGAAAGCTTTTCAAGACATGCTGCATCAATTGGGGGGAAGTTAATCCAACTCATGCATACTACAATGGTTCTAGAACAAATAAAATACATAGAAGATCCAAGCTAGAGTACAAGTATCAAGACTAGTAGATAAAGACGTCATCTTTAGCATTGGAAGCGCTTTGGAAGACTTTATTTAGTTGTATTTTGTACTTGTTAGGAACATTGTAAGTAATTTCGTATGCCCACATATTGGGGGAAGATTGTTAGCTTTAAAATATGTCGGCTAATACGGAATTACACTAGTTTACTTATAGTCGGATTCGCAAGGACTAGAGATGTCAAGTTAGGATAGTAGTGCGTATCAAGGACTATATATACCCTCTTATAATTCCATAGGAGGGTGAGGATAACCATTTTGTATCTCATAAAGTGTGTGTGTTTCTCTCTCTAAAAAACACACACATCTTTCCCTTTCTACTTTTCTCTCTTAATTATATGGCAACTTATTTCTTTTATCCTCCCCGACCTCCGGATCATGTGTTTTAGGCTAGAATCTTTATGGGTAATGTTGGGAATTATACATTACTGACTTAGTACCTTTAGTTATATACTTAGTACCACTAATAATAGTTAGTACTGACAGTACAAAATGTTAAGTACTGCTCAGATAGTTAGTACCATTAGTATAAAATAGTTAGTACCGTTTAAGAGATGTGCATGAGAATTATAGGAAAAGATATGCATTGTCTTTTACTCATTTTGTAAGCTAGGATTAGGGTTTTCCTTAGTGTATAAAAGGAACCCTCACGACATAGTTAGAGATACGAGTTCATTGTCAATCTAATAGTTAGCAATCAATATAAAAGCTTAGTTATCAATATTCATTGTTCTTCTTTGCATTATAAGTTAGATTTTGCATAACTTATAGTGTTCTTAAGCATTGTTTCTCTTATAGTTTGTGTGAATCTATTCATATTAGCTACAACCCTTAACAAGGTAGTAAGATCCATATTCAAAGGGATCCACAAGTGGTACCAGAGCATGTAAGAAACTCTGAATAAGAAGAACCAGATTACATCTGTTTAGAAAACCCTTACTCTTTAAAAACTAATCATGTCTGGATCAGATGCTGATGCTCTACCTCCACTACCACCACCACCATCACAAACACCAACACAACAAACTCCTCACACTGTTTCAACAATCAAACTTCCTATTCTCAAGAAGGGAGAATATGATATATGGGCCATAAAAATGGAACATTATTTGGCCCATACAGACTATCCTATCTGGGAAGTTATTCAAAGAGAAAATGGACCCGTGAGTGTCTCAACTGATACAAATGGTTTAATAAAGGTTCTGCCTCCCAAGACTGCAGAAGAAACTTTAGCCATAGAAAGAGAAAGAAAAGCAAGGACTACCTTGCTTATGGATTTACTAGAAGATCATCTTGCTAAATTTTATAAAATGACTAATGCTAAAGAGATGTGGGAAGCTATAAAGTCTAGATTTGGTGGAAATGATGAATCAAAGAAGATGCAGAAGTATATTCTAAAGCAACAGTTTGAAGGCTTCTCTGTATCAAACTCGGAAGGGCTACATAAAGGCTATGACAGGTTTCAGAGTCTTCTAAGTTAACTAGAGATTCATGGTGCAGGCGTTTCCACTGAAGATGCAAATCAAAAGTGTTGGGAAATACAAGTCAAAAGGTCAAAGTTCTGCCATGAAAAAGTCAAAGTACTGCTAAATGAAAGATCAAAGTACTGTCTGCTTGAAGATCGAAGTACTGCCTACTTAGTATGGAAAAGTCAACGTACTGCCGTGGATAAAGGAATCTTAAAGGATTATTATTTAAACGGTTATGTTAGTAATTATCTTGTAACAGTTATTTTTAATGATTAGCATTGATTAGTGTTTATGTCATACAAATACTGTACATCTACTAGAGATTATCCTTATGTTTATAAAAGGATTTCTAGGAAGACATTAAAAACACACGAACACGAATTATTAGTATTGTATTAGGGATCTGCAATTTAGGCAGATTCAAAAGGTTTATAAAAGAAATCGTTTGAGAAACTGTTGTGTGTTCTTCATAAGTACTGCCAACTAGATTCCGCATAGTTGACAGTATATCAGTGTTTCATTAAGGAATATCGATCCTACAAGTGGTATCAGAGCTTGTGAAGAGACTCTGACCTTGAAGAACTTTTAATCAATCGAAATCTTTCTAAACTAATAAAAGATGTCTGAAACAGAACCTATCCCTCCCACCTCGTCCGTTACTGCACTCAGAATCCCTATAATCAAAAAAGGTGAATATGACCTATGGTCCATGAAGATGCGACAGTATATTGCTATCACTGATCACATACTATGGGACATAATCA
>BQNB010185798.1:0-12184 GCA_026074375.1 Tanacetum coccineum
AAAAATATGAGTACCTTTAATTGACATTGAACCTAAGATGGGTACCTTTTTATGCGATTTGCCCCATATATATATATATATATATATATTACTATCTGACCCGCTCAAAACGACCCATTATATCACATTTTCACGACTCGGACTTAAAAAAGATTTTATGCAAAACGACATTTCGGACAACTTTTTAGCTTTAGACGAGACTTGAAACACAACAAAAAATGACCAAAATGCTCCTGTAAGTTTCTGCAAGAACTTGTGGCATTTTAGTAAAAGTGCAGATTTTGACCTTGGGTTTTGACCGGTTATTACTCGATTTTAAAGCTAGCAAGCCTCGCGGCAAAGTTAAACATCATTCCGAGCAACTTTTGTGTTTCGCCGAAAGGCCGTAACTGACTCGAAAGTGCTCAAAATGAGCGTTTAAATTCCTGTCAACAACTAGTGATTTTCCAAAATGCTGAATTTTTACACTTAAAATGTATATCTCGTTTTCGCTCTAATTTCTTCGTTATTTGGAGTTAGAAGCTCCATTTTATGTGTTGATCCTGTGTGGATCTTTGATTAGCTTGTTAAAGCTTTAGTTATCTTAGATAAATCTAAAACAACTATGATAGAAACCTTGTGGTATATATATAAAGATTATACGGAATTAATCTTTATATACTCAGAAGAATAATAGGAACAATATCAAAACAAAGGAACTTTCACTATATTGAGCAAATCACAAAATAACTATATGTTTTGCCTAACAACTATTGTGTTTTTCTATCTAACAATTTATATATCTCTAACTATGCCGTGAGAGTTCCTTTTATACACCAAGGAAACCCCTAATGGGCTTACAAAACGCGTTAAGAGATAATGCATATCTATTCATAATTTATCTCATGCATATCTCATAAGCAGTACTAATACAATACACTAGCAGTACTAACTATTACTGACAGTACTAACATTGTACTGGCAGTGCTAACTATAAAGCTAGCAGTACTAAAGACTTAAACTTATTTCTTTAATTTTCATTAACAGCATTAAGTATTCACTAGCAGTATTAATCTTGAGCCAGCAGTATTAACTTGTAGAACCTTTAGAATCCCAACATGCTGCATCGGCTGCTGCCGCTGCTACGGCTGATGCCGCTGCTACGGTTGCTGCCGCTGCTATGGCTCCTGCCGCTCCTCTTGATCTCCATCTTCTTTCTCTTATTCTTCTTCTTCTTTTTCATCATCATCTTCTTCTTCTTCTGCTCCTCCTTCATTTTCTTCTTCTCCTTCATTTTCTTCATCTCCTCCTCGTCCGCCTCGTCTTCTTCCTTTTCGAATTGCTTGATGAGGAGTGCAACTTTTCTTCTCTTCTCATCAATGTCAGCTTTAACTTCAGGATCATTTAAATCAAGCGCTTTACACTCATAATCACTTCCATCGCCTGGATAAAGATCAGCAGCAGAAACATCAGAATCAACCTCGTTTGTCTTCCTCTTCTTGTTCCATTTTCTCTTTTTGTTGTTGATGTTTTCAGAACTCTGTTCCTTGTTGTTGTTTTTCATCATCTCCAACCTCTCCTCGAGTATCTTGGGTAATTTATGCACAATATCCTCAGTGGCTTTATTTAAGAAATGGACAAAATCCCTGCGGGACATCATGTTGCTAACATCAACCCCATCGAGCTCGCAATTTATCCTATGATCATCGAATTCCCTCACCGCATTGAAACGCGCTAAATGCAACTCTGACATTGCCCCGTTCCTCATCTCAATCTAGGGTTTGCTTTTGGGAATTTTCTTCCTTTTATAAACCATAAACTTGACCACACCCACCGACCCACCTATGTTTTAGTACCGGGCTAATGGGTCACACATATTCACATTGTTCTGTTGTTATGCTTTTGGGCTTTAGCCGATGATAAACTCCACCCACCGCATTCATCTTTTTACAATAACATTAATTTTTATGTGACCTTTTTTCTTATATCAAAATACTTGCTCATTTTAGGCTTTTAACGCTTGAAAGAAAAAAAATCACGTATACCATCTCAAATTTAAGAAAATATTATTTTATTACCAATCTAGTATGCCAAACTTATGTAAGATTCAATAATGTCTAATATTCTTTCAATTGGCACACGAAAACAACACTTATGTAATCAGCACTTACAACCACAAATTATAACATACAGACAAAATTAGGCGTGCGAACGACTTCGTTTTACCTTTAATGAGGTCGTTTTGTGTCAAGCTGCGTCATTTTGTTTAAGTGGGATGTTGTTCGGTTAATTGAGTTGTTATTTCTTGGCACTGATTACGAGGTTTGATTTCATTCTTCAGGCCCTATTTCGTTATAAACTGTACCTTAATTCAGGTGGACTCGTATTGCAACCAATAAATTATCCACACATAGTATTAATCCATTTCTTACTACCTTCCTTAACAATTTCCTCATCAAAAATGACCACTTCATCACCATTATCCTTCATGCTAGTAGGAATGCTAAACATATTTTTATCTAACTCCTTCTGATCAGCAATTTTAGCATAAGGCCTACCAGTATTATTAATTGTTGCACTCTGCTTATTATTTAGCTTATTATCATTATTATCATTATGATTGTCTGTTTTATCAACAATTACATTTTCCAGGAGACTTACATTGCTTGTTACTTTCACATCTCACATTTGGACTGCTTATTTCACCATGTTTATTCTTACTTTCCCCAAATCCATCCTTTAACACCTTATCCAAACACTCTTTATCATTAGCTATCCCTAATTCATCATAACTATCAAATGTAGCGGAAGCAAAGATGAAAAGTAACTGATTTTATTAATTGAGAGAAAATCAGAAGTTACAAGTTACAAAATGAAATGACAAGATGCCATTTTATACAAAACGAAAAGGAGGGAAAAGGAAGAATAACAGATAATTGAAATACAAATTATTTTACATATCTAGTCCCTGAACTATCTAGAACTTGACAAAACTAAATAAACTTTTGATAATACTTCTTTACCCTCCCCTCAAGTTGGAAGGTCTTGAAATCCCAACTTGTCTGATAAAAAGGAATGTTGAGAACCTCCTAGAGCCTTTGACATGACATCAGCAAGCTGTAAATGACTAGGGATATAAGCAGTTTGTAGAAAACCCTCTTGAACTTTGTCCCCTGTAAAGTGACTGTCTATATCCAAGTGTTTGGTTCTCTCATTATAACAAGGATTTGCTGCTATTTGTTGAGCAGCTTTATTGTCACAAAACAAAGTAATTGGAACTTGAACATTGATATGTAGATCCTTAAGCAGATAGGTCAACCAAACAAGTTCACAAGTTGTAGCTTCCATACTTCTATTTTCTGCTTTTGTGGAAGATCTTGAGAATGTAGTTTGTTTCTTAGTCTTCTAAGAAATTAAAGAAATTCCTAGGAAAATGCAATATCCTGTGAGAGACTTCCTTGTCATGATGCAGGATGCCCAATCTGCATCAGAGAACCTGCTACCTTCAAGTTGGTTTGAACTGGATAAAAGACACTTTTATTAATAGAGCCTTTCAAGTATCTCAATAGGTGCATAACAGCCTGCAAATGTGGTTCCTTTGAAGATGATACAAATTGACTAAGATGTTGAACAGCATAAGAGATGTCTGGTCTAGTCATAAAAAGATACAAAAGTCTTCCTACCAGTTTTCTATAGGATTCTGCATCAGGAACATGATTACCTTTGTTCAGAGCTAATTTCAGATTTTGTGGAAGGGGAAAAGAGGTTGGTTTAGCTGCTGTCAAGCCTGCATCTTGCAACAAATCAAGAATATACTTCCTTTGATGCAAATAAGTACTTTGAGCAGTTTTGCACAGTTCAATGCCTAAGAAATACCTTGCCAGTCTCAGATCCTTAATTGTGAATTTCTGATCCAAATCCTGCTTGGTATCATTAATAACTTGCATAGAGTTTTCAGTCAGCATAATATCATCAACATATACTTGAGCCACTGTAAACTGTGCTCCTTGTGCTTTGATAAACAAGGAATAATCATGCTTTGACTGAGTGAACCCTAAGGAAAGCAAAAACTTTGAAAGTTCAAAATTCCATTGCCTGGATGCTTGTTTAAGACCATAGAGAAATATCGTAAATAGTGAAAAATGCCAAAAAATGAGTCCCGACACGTCCGTAAATGTTCAAATGAGTTTTTGAGAAATGTAAGGTGTAAATGTGTCATGTAAATACTCTAAGTTATTGGAAAAGTATTTTTAAGGTGAATAAAAATGCTAAGTAACTTCGAGAAGTATTTTACGATCAAGGTTTTTGAGTATTAAGTGAACCCGACACGAAAAAAAGTCCCCGAACCCCCTTGGATACCCCCATCGGTCGAAACCCCTAGGAAACAAGAAGGCATGTTTTTAGCTCTTTTGTCTAAACTATGGTACACATATATTTTCAAAAACGCACACTTGTCCTCATTTCTTTCACAACAAGAAAAATAGTTTTCTTTTTCCTCTCTTGTGCCTTGCTCGGCCAAACACAACACACACACACACAAACTCAAAAAAAAATTACAACTTTGGTTAAGAAGATGAAGGTTAAAGTCTTGGATTGATTCTAGTGTTCGGGTTAACATTTAAACAATGTTTGGGTTGTTTGGTTCGTGTCGATCTTGTCAAAAGTAACAATTTTTGTAAGTCGTCTTATCTCAAATATTTTTGTACTTTTGTATGGTAAATGATGCATAGATGTTAGTTGTACAAGTTGATCGTCGTAAAAATTAAAATTTAAAAATGAAATGAATAAAAAAGGGTGTTTTGCTTTTGGGAATTTTCTTCCTTTTATAAACCATAAACTTTCACCCGAACCGACCACACCCACCTACTCACCTATGTTTTAGTACCGGACTAATGGGTCACATATTCACATTGTTCTGTTGTTATGCTTTTGGGCTTTAGCCGATGATAAACTCCACCCACCGCATTCATCTTTTTACCACTATCAACTCATTGCACACGCATAATGACCACGTTAATTTTTTTCTTATATATAAGGGGTGAAGAGTAAATTAAAAAAAATAATGATTTAAATTATACTTAAGCCATTAGATATTTAATAAAAAAATTTAAATAAGGGTATTGAGCTCATTCTGTTCAGCTTTTGGTTGGTTACATTCAAATACTAGTTAAACTAGTTGAACCGTGAATAAGGATAATTCGTCACATCATTAATTCAACACATCATTAGATTCTTGACTGCTTTCTTTCAAGCCAGTACTGCTCAAACGCTGGTCCGAGTCATCCCACACACCAACAAAATAAGAGAAAAAGAAGTTCACGGTTCCTGTTATTTTTGTTCGTGAGTTTCCGACTTGGTAAGCAGAGCCCGTCTTGGGATCATCGATTTATCCATACCGCGCTGTAAAACAACAAACCCAAAATATTATCAGTGCCAAACAAAATAATGGTCACACCACCTACAAAGTCGACACCTATGACTTTAGTAAGATTCAATAATGTCTAATATTCTTTCAATTTGCACACGAAAACAACACTTATGTAATCAGCACTTAAAACCACAAATTATACTTACGGCATACAGACAAATTAACCTATATAACATTAGGCGTGCGAACGACTTCGTTTTACCTTTAATGAGGTCGTTTTGTGTCAAGCTGCGTCCTTTTGTTTAAGTGGGATGTTGTTCGGTTAATTGAGTTGTTATTTCTTGGCACTGATTATGAGGTTCGATTTCATTCTTCAGGCCATATTTTGTTATAAACTGTACCTTAATTCAGGTGGACTCATATTGCAACCAACAAATTATCCACACATAGTATTAATCCATTTCTTAGTACCTTCCTTAGCAATTTCCTCATCAAAAAAGACCACTTCATCACCATTATCCTTCATACTAGTAGGAATGCTAAACATATTTTTATCTAACTCCTTCTGATCAGCAATTTTAGCATAAGTCCTACCAGTATTATTAATTGTTGCACTCTGCTTATTATTTAGCTTATTATCATTATGATTGTCTGTTTTATCAACAATTACATTTTCCAGGAGACTTACATTGCTTGTTACTTTCACATCTCACATTTGGACTGCTTATTTCACCATGTTTATTCTTACTTTCCCCAATTCCATCCTTTAACACCTTATCCAAACACTCCTTATCATTAGCTATCCCTAATTCATCAGAACTATCAAATGTAGCTGAAGCAAAGATGAAAAGTAACTGATTTCATTAATTGAGAGAAAATCAAAAGTTACAAGTTACAAAATGAAATGACAAGATGCCATTTTATACAAAACAAAAAGGAGGGAAAAGGGAAAATAACATATAACCGAAATACAAACTATTTTACATATCTAGTCTCTAAACTATCTAGAACTTGACAAAACTAAATAAACTTTTGATAATACTTCTTTACCCTCCCCTCAAATTGGAAGGTCTTGAAATCCCAACTTGTCAGATAAAAAGGAATGCTGAGAACCTCCTAGAGCCTTTGTCATGACATTAACAAGTTGTAAATGAGTGGGGATATAAGCAGTTTGTAGAAAACCTTCTTGAACTTTGTCCCTTGTAAAGTGACTTTCTATATCTAAGTGTTTGGTTCTCTCATGATAACAAGGATTTGCTGCTATTTGTTGAGCATCTTTATTGTCACAAAACAAAGTAATTGGAACTTGAACATTGATATGTAGATCCTTAAGCAGATAGGTCAACCAAACAAGTTCACAAGTTGTAGCTGCCATACTTTTGTATTCTGCTTCTGTGGAAGATCTTAAGACTGTAGTTTGTTTCTTAGTCTTCCAAGAAATTAAAGAATGTCCTAGGAAAATGCAATATCCCGTGAGAGACTTCCTTGACATGATGCAGGATGCCCAATCTGCATCAGAGAAACCTGCTACTTTTAAGTTGGTTTGAACAGGATAAAAGAGACCTTTATTAATAGAGCCTTTCAAGTATCTCAATAGGTGCATAGCTGCAAATGTGGTTCCTTTGGAGAGGATACAAATTGACTAAGATGTTGAACAGCATAAGAGATGTCTGGTCTAGTCATAAAAAGATACAAAAGTCTTTCTACCAGTCTTCTATAGGATTCTGCAACAGGAACAGGATTACCTTTGTTTAAAGCTAATTTTAGATTTTGTGGAAGAGGAAAAGAGGTTGGTTTAGCTGTTGTTAAGCCTGCATCTTGCAACAAATCAAGAATATACTTCCTTTGAAGCAAATAAGTACCTTGAGCAGTTTTGCACAGTTCAATGCCCAAGAAATACCTTGCCAGTCCCAGATCCTTAATTGTGAATTTTTGATCCAAAGCCTGGTTAGTACCATTAATAACTTGCATAGAGTTTCCAGTCAGCAGAATATCATCAACATATACTAGAGCCACTGTAAACTGTGCTCCTTGTGCTTTGATAAACAAGGAATAATCATGCTTTGACTGAGTGAACCCTAAGGAAAGCAAAAACTTTGGAAGTTCAAAATTCCATTGCCTGGATGCTTGTTTAAAACCATAGAGAAATGCCATGAATAGTGAGAAATGCCAAAAAATAAGTCCCGACATGTCCGTAAATGTTCAAATGAGTTTTTGAGAAATGTAAGGTGAAAATGTGTCATGTAAATACTCTAATTTATTGGAAAAGTATTTTTAAGGTGAATAAAGATGCTAAGTAACTTCAAGAAGTATTTTACGATCAAAGTTTTTGAGTATTAAGTGAACCTTAAACGAAAAGAAGTCCCCAGACCTCCTTGGATACCCCCCACCGGTCGAACCTCCTAGGGAACAAGAAGGCATGTTTTTAGCTCTTTTGTCTAAACTATGGTACATATATATTTTCAAAAACACACACCTGTCCTCATTTCTTTCACAACAAGAAAAATAGTTTTCTTTTTCCTCTCTTATGCCTTGCTCGGTCGAACCCAACACACACACACACACAAACTCATAAAATTTTTACAACTTTGGTTAAGAAGATGAAGGTTAAAGTCTTGGATTGATTCTAGTGTTCGGGTTAACATTTAAACAACGTTTGGGTTGTTTGGTTCATGTCGATCTTGTCAAAAGTAACGATTTTTGTAAGTCATCTTATCTCAAATATTTTTGTACTTTTGTATGGTAAATGATGCATAGATGTTAGTTGTACAAGTTGTTCGTCGTAAAAATCGAAACTCAAAAATGAAATGAATAAAAAGGGGTGTTTTGCTTGCGCCAAACTAATGAAAGAAACAAAGGGGTTTTGTAGTTTTGTTGTCATGGTTGTATTGGTTGAAAAACATTTGCTTGCTATGTAGCTTATTTTGTATATAGCTTATTAGATTATTTTTAAGCTCGAAATGGCTTATTATGGGCTAATAAGCCCATGGCTAAAAAGGGAAACACGAGGGGAGTGTTTTTGGTTATTTACCTTGTATGTCATATATTCATAGAATATTTTTATAGCTTATGGTGATAACCAAATATAATACGTAGCTTATTTGCTTATTTTTAAGCTTAAAATACCTGTTTTGGAGCTTATGGGATCACGACCCAATAAGTGCTCCATAAGCCATGGCTTATTGGAGACTTACGTGGTTCAAGACGTTTTGTTAGTTGTTTTTCGGGCTTGTTTTCACTAATGGGCTTTAGTATTGGGCCCAAACATATTTTATATATGTAAAACTATTAATGGATCCTTATTGGGCCTTAAAGCCCAATAAGTGTTAACTAGTCGTTTTGTGAGTTTTAACGAACATTTAGAAAGTGAAATAGAATTGTGAAATGATATTGAAAGTCGTTTTAGGAAATGTGATTCGATAAGCATGGCGAAATGTGATTTTTAGAATTGTGTCGAAAAATGGTGAAATGGTGAAAAAGAGTTGAAAATAAGGTTTTGAAACCTTGGAAAACATTTTGTAAACGAACGGGTCATGTTGAAATTTCGTAAAAGTCTATACTTAGAAATTTTACTGAAAACATGATTTTCAATTAAAATAATATAATATTATTATTTTAATAAGTCGACTAAAAGACGAAAAGCTATATTTTCCAAAACTTCCCTAAATTGTTTAACATAAATAAACGTTTCATTTTCTATAATCTAAATGATTTATTTATGTCAACTAAGTGTGCCGAATGGACTTACCGAAGTATATTTATAAGTATCTGCTATAAGAATTCCCTTATATTACTTATTTATTTTACACAAAAGGTATAAGTATATTATATTGAGTTATGGGTTTGAGTGTGTTGTCTTTGAAGTGAGTCGTCAACTATCACACCACTAAAACATTAAAAATAACCGTACAACATGCGTCCGACCTCTATGCATCAAGTCTGAAAACTATTTTGGGAATGGAAGTTTAAATGGAACATTAATTGGACAAGGTCGTGCTCGGAACGTCGTTGCATTTGCTTGTGTGATTTGAGTTTGCGGCTAGACACCTTTGCTTGAGGTGAGTTCTCGTAGCCCCACTTTTTAAATCTTTTCCGTTAGGAGAAAATGATACTCAAATGTGTTTTGAACTGTTTCCTGAACTGTGCGAAACGTGGTTTTGGTTTTTGGACAATCTATGTGCTTATGACTACTATGTGAATATGTTGTGTGTTTATGACTGTGTGTTTAGCATTCGTTGCTAAGTCATGCCCTAAGTAAATGCTCCAGCTGGTAGGCCCTTAGGTGCGTAATGAACATATGAAGTGGTGACTCCAGGAGCATTGGTATATGCTGGTATGATGACTAGCGAGGATACTAGGTCATAGTACATGATTAGCGGTGATGCCAAGTCACGGGTCTATGTTTTTACTTATTCACTGTCATAATGCACAATTGTCCACTGGTTGAAAATATTGACACAACAACTAGGTTTACCTCTAAACCTACGAGCTCACCAATATTTTGTTGATGTTTTCGAGTATCATTTTCAGGTGAAGTTAATGATCGTTAAAGTTATGGTGAATGTAGCATACTTTTAGATAATCCCGTAGGAATCTTGCTTGAGAAGTCTTGCTTGAGATTGGATTTGGTATTAGTATTTGAGGATTTGGCTTTTAAGACTTAGTATGGACCCCTGCGTGGGCGTATGGATTTTGCAAGAGACTATTTGTTGTTTTCTTAGATGGGACATCACTCAAGGTTGTATTGAGGTTGATGGTCATCATGACACTTTAATTTATGCATTTTAGTATTCTCTATTTTGTATCGTGTGTTGTGATTGATCATTGTGTTGCACTCCTGTATTTTCGCCGCTGACGGGGTGTGACAGATTGGTAATCAAAGCCAAAGTTATAGAGAACTAGGTGGGTTGGCCTAGACTACAACCTAGAAACCTTCATATAGTTGCATAATAGGAACTATGTGTGCCTATTACTTGCTTCACGCGTACGTACCGTATATAGTATATCGTATGTATTATTAGATAAGTCAATCACTTGGAAGTGCGAACTGGATACCGAGTATGACTGGGGAATGAATGCATATATAATTATGGTGGCCAACGTAATTATAAATAAGTCATGACTCACGAAGACTTAGTTATCCTGTTCGTCCAAAACAGTGTTGACACCTTAGAGTTGTGTTATGTATGTTATAAGTATAACTAATATACCTTGTGTGTTGGTTCTTTTTCCACCAACCTAACGTTGCCTGTGTCCCCTTCGTGTAGATAATGCCGCCAAGGATGACGACACGAAGTGCTGGCCGAGGAACTGCCGCACCACGAGGTGGGGGAACGGGTGGACGAGTTGGTAGAGGAGGCAGAAGAGGTGTAGAGTAAATTAAAAAAACTAATTATTTAAATTATAACTAAGCCATTAAATATTTTATATATATTTTTTATAAATAAGGGTATTGAGCTCATTATGGTCAGCTTTTGGTTGGTTATATTAAAATACTAGTTAAACTGGTTGAACCGTGAACCGGTTGGGTGACCGGAAGCCAATTTTTGGCCAAAAACCTCGGTTAAACTGGTTGAACCGTGACCCAGTGTCTCGGCTGGATTAATTTGAAAACTCATTTTTAAAACATTGTTTATAACATATGCTAACTTAGAAAACATATGCTAACTTAGAAAACATAGTATGCTAGCTTATATACCACATAGGCAAAATGAGAGACATCGATACAATATACATTACCCTATGAATAATAAAATTGTGTAGATAAGTATTTTTTTTCCTAGTGTACTTTGATTTATCAACTATATCAACATTACGTTGCGAGCTCAACCAAACCTATACTTTTTTTGCTCTGAGTCTTTCATCAATTTGTCCAACACATGAACCTGTAGTTGCCTCGTTATACACATTTTGTACCTATAATGACGCCATCCTTGCACCGACCTATGTTGTTATAGGTGCATCGTTGTGTTGAAAAATGTGAGTGAGGTCTTTTAGTTGTGTTTTATATGAATTTGATTGGGATGAGTATTTTTTATTTTGTGTTATAGAGTATGGCGTGGTGGTGTATAATACCCCTATATCACAAACTGCCCCTTTTTTTTGAACGGCAAATTGAAATTATTAAAAAAACTAGCAAGAAGTTAGAAAATTACAAGGATATGGATTTAGGACATTTCATCCTGGAAATCCAATCAATATTGTTTTTACATCTACTGGAACACCAAGTAAAAGAGTACGAAACAATATCATCAAAAAGAAGCTCCATACGCGGATGAGAAGATCCAAAAAGCACTTGGTTGCGGAATTTCCAAATCATCCACCACATAACATAAAAGACCCTATTGCTCATTGTTGGTGAACTAGTGATTCTTCTTTTTCTTAAGCATGACAACATGTAATTAATTTGTGTTTCTACATAGCTTTTCTCATTATGTCTTTTTCTCTATATAAGTAACTGCATAATTTGACGGCAACCTAAAATTACAACAAAAGAAGTCATAAATTAATAATAACTTAAAATAAGCATGGCCATATGATATTTCACAGATAGATAACACATTAAAAGTCGTAGGGAACCCAAACAATAACCTTAACAATCAAATTCTTTGACTACTGCAACAACCATTTAATTAGGGGTGGCAATTTCTGACCTGACACGAAACCCGACCTAAAACCGACACGAAAATTAACAGGTTCTGGTTTATTCTAAATATGTTTGGGTCAGGTATGGTGTAACACCCCACTAAATGGGTCGCAGCGGAATATGGATCCGGGGCATGTTACTTTGAGATCAACAGCACAAGATATATATAAGAACGACACAAAAGTCGTTTA
>BQNB010185799.1:0-12184 GCA_026074375.1 Tanacetum coccineum
GTTCATATAATAGCAACATACTTTTTGAAATGTACAAATATCATATGTCTATTCAAACAACTACCAATATCGTATACGTACTTTCAAATTCCGTTCTGTTATCATCACAAACTTAGTTTTAACATATAAAAGTACACGCCATATGCCATGTGTATGTCACACCATTCCCCATCATTAAGTGCCATGTTGGATTATTTTTAGCTAGTGATCTGCTATTGTAGAAAGTAGACTTTTTTTAGCTAGTGATATGCTATTTTAATCTTTTTTAATGTACAAAAAATGCAGTGGAAGTTTATATATATATTATAGAAGCTTATTAAAGAAATAAAAAAAGAGAAAAGCATTTGCTGTAAAAACTTACATAAACTGATAACCCTACTAATAAACGACAAGTTGAATAAAGATTCCAACACCAACAATATTGTTATCAGAAAGTTATTTGTTGTAGTTATTAACACCAAATGTTTGATTCATTTACCTATAAAAGACGTGGCTAAACAAACCACAATTCAGAACATAACATTACTTAAGCTACCCAAAGCAACAAGATTTAACAATTCATTTAGAATTCAAAAGCCTTATCACCACCAGATGCATTCCTTTATTATCACAAGAGAATAGATTCTTCATTTTATTCACATAACCTCTGTGATGGACGTCTTATCCTAGTAGTTCTTCTAAGCTGTTGACTTTGTTGAGTAGTAGCATCATCAACATTTGTAGGTTCCAATGACTGAGTCACATAATCATCAACATTTGCAGGTTCCAATGGCCGAGCCACATAATCATCAACATTTGCAAGTTCTACATTAGTAGGTTCACCAACATACATAGATTCCTCATTAGCATGTTCCACCTGTTATCATGCAAACACTTAGATTGGTATGTATATATTAAAGGGGTGTTTGGGTAAGCTTATAATAAGCTATTAAGCACTTAAACTATTTAAATAAGGTTACACAAATAAGCTTAGGTTGTTCTAGGATACAATAAGGTATAAAACACTTCAAAATGGTGACATAAACACCCCTTATAACTGATTATTCACAAAAAACTTAAACAATATAACTTAATAAACGTACCTCTGTTTGGCCTTCACTTGTTACTTCACTATCACCCATTTCCATCATCCTGAGAGCACTTGCGGCACTTACAAACCCACTAGCTCCAGCCTTATTTATCCCTGCTTTTCTTACCTCTTTTGTTGGTTTATCCTTTGATTCATTAGTGAATCCACTCTTGTTGTGCCCCTTTATCCAACAATTAGAACATGTCATGCTTCTTCCAACTCTGGATACCCTTTGTGAAGATCCTTGGTCTTCAGTTGGATGCTTCTTTCTTTTATTTTTTGGCCTTCTTGGCATTTTCCTTCTAATAGGTGGCATTAGAGGTGGGAGCTCGCTTCTAACCCATATTGAAGGACCACCAACGGGTTTAATGGAATAGGCATAAGTGTTTTGCCATGCATCTTTATGGTACATTGGATTAACTCCATTTGCTGGATCCTGATTTAGAAAGCAATAAGCAGCTACCCCATGTACATATGGGATTCCATTTAAATCCCACTGTCTCAAGTACATTTGTGAGTCTTTAAATTAACACCAAACCCCTCATCTAATTTTTTCACCTCAAACTCTTTGAAACCACTAGGATACACAACCTAGTACCTTTGAAACTTCTTCAATAACTCTAATTGTTTTCTAATGGATGGACATATAACATCAACTAATTCCCTTGCTTTATCACTCATAACTACTAACCTCTGCATTAAGTAAACCCTTATATATTCTAGCATTTTAATAATAGGCTGACCTATTGCTACAAGTATTATCGAATGGTAGCTTTCACATATACCATTCTCAAAAGCTGCACAACATCTATCCATCTCAAAGAATGCTCTACACCATATGTTTGGGTTCCTCTCTACTAACCATTTATGAGCTTCAAGTTCAAGGTTGTTTAAAAGCTTCATTTGTAATTAAACTTGTGTACTATAGTTGCTGATGCTGCACCTCAAAATAGATTTTTGAAATATAGACCCGACCATTTTTCTTTAAGTTAGCATATATATGCCTAGCACATTGCCTATGCTCTGCCATGGGTAGCCACTCCCTCACTGCTTCTTGAAGACCCTATTAACAAGAGATATTTGTTAAAGTGTATCTCATATTAAAATTTATTAGAGATTTCTAGGTTGAATATTTACCTTGTATCCATCTGATATGATAGTTAGATCTGCCCCTCGATTAAGATGAAGTCGTCAAATAAGCTTACAATGAACCAAAGCCAATTTTCTTTGTTTTCTACATTTACAACAGTCAAAGCAATAGGGAACATATGGTTATTAGCATCTCTGCCCATAGCTTTGAGTAGCTCACCTCTACAAGTAGCTTTCAAGAAACAACCATCAAGACCAATCACTCTTTTACAACCATCATTCCATCCATCCTTCATGGCTATAATCATGACTTCAAGTTTTATAAATCACACATAATTTTTAAACTGAGATAAAAAAATAAGTAATTTAGAAACATATACCTTTAAAACACACATAAAACCGTGTAAAGCAAGTTCTTCCATTTGAGCCTTCATCAACATCCATCTTACATGTTGAACTAGGATTGGTGGCCAAAATCTGCTCTCAATTAAACCATATTCATGATAAAAAAGAGCCCTTTGTTTAGCCCTTTTACACTGGCCCATACTAACATTAATCAAAAAAATTTCTCTTATATCAGCTTGCATAGCCCTATAGCTAAGCTTTGGATTCTCAACAACTTCTCTAACATAATGCTTAGCAATCCACTTGTAGGTAACTAAAAAACCATATTTAAATATTCTAGAACAATTGTGAACAAGAATCAAGGTTTTTATCTGAAATGATGCCTCACTTTGCATCCATGACACCCATAACCTAAACATACACCCTTCTATAGTTCCTTTGTTCTTTTCATTGTTAATTCTATTTATTGTTGTTTTAGTGGCGTTACTTTCCTTACCATCATCAAACACTTTTTGTTTACCGTTACCCTTATCCTTTACTTTTTCTTTTATATTGACCTTACTAGCACATAAACCTTTATCTACATCCCTACCACACAATACCAATAATGACTTGTAATCATTTCTTTTAAACCAAAGTTAATAGCCATTAGCTACACCATAGTTAGCCAACATTAATTTTAACTGTTCAGGATCCTTAAATTTCATTCCTAAGGAGTCATTTCATTCCAGACCTGGTTCGGGTCATGTTCAAAATACATGCATCCACTTTTAACTTTGTGTTTTGGATCCACATTCTGATCCTCAAGCTCATCTTCTATTAAATTGTGATTTTCTACTTGTTCATTAACATATATGTTCTTACTAGTCTTACTACTGGATAACCCATTTAAGAAGGGGTCATTTGCATTTCTTTTAGGTATAATGACTTCTTCTCCTATATAGTGTGGCTCAACATAAGATGATATATCATCCATATCACAATGATCATCATCAGACTTCTAACCCTTGCTCTTTTCTGGAATCTATAGGTTTCAATTTAGTCCTTTGACTATTTGACTTTTCTGTTTTTATCTAAGAAGTTACCATGTTGACGGTGGTGAATCTATGTTGATCTTGGTTAGCAAATCTTTATATTGCTTATTTTAATCCTTTTTAGAGGATTTTATCTAGGTTGATCATGATTCGGGAGGTTTGCCCCATGAATAGCTTGTAATGTATAATAACGAGTCCTGACACGTCCGTTAATGTTCAAATCGAATCTAAGGAAGTTTAACTACAAAAGGTGTCGTGTGAATATTCTAAATTCATGTAAAAGTATTTTTGAGTTCATTAAAAATACTAGGAAACTTTGGGTAACATTTTAAAATCGTGATCAATGAGTTTTAAAGGAAACCGACACAAAATGAAGCAACCTGAGACCTATTGGATACCCATATCTGGTCGAACCTTATGGGGGACAATGAGGCTAGTTTTTAGCACTATGGTCCCTTGTTGGTACATGGTTTAGCACTATATGATTTTGTTTTCATCTCATTTCTCACACACACATCTTGCATGTTTTGAACACACACACACTTGTTTCTTCCTTGTGGTTTGCTCGTCCAAAATAAACACACACACAAATACTTTGGAATTTTTGCAACTTTGATCAAGAACATGAAGGTTTAGGTATTGGGTTGATTCTAGTAGTCAGGGTATCATTTAAACAACGATTGGGTTGTAGGTATCGTGTTTAACTCACTCTCTAAACCTTATTTGTAAGTTGCCTTTTTACAAATACTCTTGTACTTTTAGATGTATAATAATGCATATATGAAGGTTGTACGGTGCATTTTCTAAAACAAATCTTGAACTAAAATTTCGAAATGAATAAAAGGGAGCTTGTATGGTTCGAACTAGAGAACAAAGGGAACACGAGTTTATCATTTTTATGTCGTAGTTGTGATGGTTGAAAAACATTTATATGCTATATAGCTTATTTATTTTCTAGCTTAAAGGATACGCTTATTCGGCTTATTTTATGCTTATTGAGTTTCGGTTGGAATAAGAGTAATAAAGAAATGGTTTTGGTTATTTACGTATGGTATCTTAATTTTTGAGAGCTTATTTGATAGCCTATTTTGAGATCTAAAGGAACTACGTAGTTTATTAAAAAGCTAAGTATACTTATTTGGAGCCTACAAGGCTCACGGCCCAATAAGGCCCAATAAGCCGCGGGTTATTGTGGACCTTATTATGGTTCGGCTTATTTTCGTGGCTTTTAGTTAAAGCTTATTATGATATTTAAGGCCTAGCTTAATGACTTGAACATAAGCTACAGATAGCTTATTTTGGGAGTTAATGGGCCACGACCCAATAGGCTAAGCCAAACTGTGGCTTGGTCTTGTTCCGTGAGTCTTGGCTTATGTTGTGGTTTATTTCTCGAACTTTTATTTATTTATAGATTTAATATTGGACCTGAATAGGATCTTGAAACTTAATAATAACGTTTTGGACCGCTATTGGGCCCCAATACGTGAAAACAAGTCGTTTTATATGTTTAAAACAGACTTTTGGAAAGTAAAACATGCTTACTTATATACTAAATGGTTGTTTGAGGAAATGCGTTTTGATAAACTTTGCGAAATATGGATTTTGGCATTTTGTCGGAAATTGATGAATTTAAGGAAAAGTGTTTGAAATTGAGGTTTGAAACCTTGGGGAAACGTTGTATAAACGAACGGGTCATGTCAAAATTTTGTAAAAATTCTATACTTAGATTTTTACTGAAAAACTTACTTTGCGACAAAATAATAAAATATTATTATTTTAATAGACCGACTAAAAGATGAAAATTATATATATATTATAATTATAAAATATACTCTCCAAATTATTTGGTATAAATAAACATTTTATTTCTTATAATCCATACCAATAATCAAGGAAACTAAGGTTACCGAATGTATTTACCGAAACATATTTCTAAATATCTATTACCTAGGTCTTCTTATACTACTTATCTATTTTACTTAAATAGTATAAGTATATTATACTAAGGTATAAACTAGAGCATGTTATCTTCGAAACTAAACCGATAACCATCACATCACTAATAATGTTAAGGGTGATCGTACAATGTACATTTGACCTCTATGCATCAACCTTAAACACACCTTTGGAAACCTATGTCTAAAATGAACACTAACAGGATTAGGTCGTGTTCGGACGTCATTGCGATTGCTTGTTTGATATTGATCTTTGCTACTTATCACATTTTTGCTTAAGGTGAGTTCTCATAGCCCCACTTTTTAACTCTTTTTCGTTGGGGAAAATGATACTCAAATCTGTTTTGAACTTGTTTTCTTCACTGTGCGAAACTTTTATCTTTTTGGACAATGCTATGTACCTATGACTACTATGTGAATGACATTAGATTAGTTGAACTTGTTTGTGAATCATATCTTGTTATGCGAGGCTTCTTGTGAACTTGTGAACTTGTGGAACATCCACTCTATGTATAGCTCCAGCTTGTAGGCTTTAGGTGCGAGTAAACTAAGAATTAGAACTTTGAGAAGTATTGGTATCATTTTGGTTGTGTATCTATAGATCTATGATAGCATGGTGTTGCTATGTTGGAATCTAATCTATTGCATGTATTCACTGTCAAATTGCACAATTGTCCACTACTTAAAACTACGACACAACAACTAGGTTTGCTGTCAAACCTACGAGCTCACCAACATTATGTTGACCTTTTTGAGTATCATTTTTAGATGTTTTTAATGATCAGTGAAGCCAGGTGCGAGCTTTAGCAGACCTTAAGAGAATCATGTATGGATTATGTTTTGAGAGACCTTGTGTTGACACTCTAATTTGAACTTAAGCATTTTGGGATTTTTATCTTGAGACTAGTATCATCCCCTGCGTGGGAAATTTGGTTGTAATCTTTGAGACTATGTGATGTTTTCTTTGGCTGATCTTCACTCAAGTTCTTACTTAGGGTCGGAGAATGTCACGACACTTTTATGAATGCATTTTAGTTTTTCTCTATCTTGTATCTTGTGTTGTGATAATTAATTCTCCGTCATGCCTCGTGTTTCCGCCTGAGTTAGGGTGTGACAATATATATGATTATTTAGTCTAAGCGTGTGGCATGCTTTAGACATTCGTTTCGAGCTCGTGGGGCATTTCTATGTGTTTCGTTTGGCTACCTATTTCGTTTGACTGCCTATTTCGTTTGGCTACCCATTCTGTTTGGCTACACATATATATATCATAGCAAGGTATACAAGGGAGTTGCAATCTCCATATGCACCGAAACAAATTGTGCAATGGGGTGTTGGCACCACACTAAGCCATGCACCAAAACAAAATTAAATGAAGTACCTAGGATGCATCTATACGCTCCCTACAAATCAAATCATATATGGCCAAGTGCATAATATAGCACACAAAACAAAAAGGAACACCGTGGACTGATCACACCGCCACAGATAGTGTCACGCCATTGGCGCCTCAATGACGCGGTCGTGGTACCTCCATGGATAGTTAGCTCGGGTATCGAAACAAAACAAAGGGTTTATATAGCATATCGAAACGAAACATATTATGTCCAAAGAAGATCATGTCTAAACAAAATGAATAAGCATGTATCAAACGAATTCAAAGGGGTTCAATGAAGTTATCAAATAGGAAGCAAACAAATAATGAATCAAAGGCTAGAGAACATATATAGGGATTTCAAAGGTTTAAATAGATACGAATCAAATGCCATGAGAATCCTTAAAAGAAAGGATAGAATATCTGTACCTTAAACAAACCAGCACATATTCAAAAACTTGACTAACTCCTTCTTCAAATAATCTACATGAATTAGGAAACATCATTTAGCAATCAGCTGTTGTTCACACTTTACTACTACTTATTATATATTAACGGTTAGTCATAATGTACTTAAATCAATAGTTCTTTAGAATTTATGTACAATAAGAGTTATTAAGAAATTCTCTACGTTTACTTTCATAACGACAGTTTATATTTACCATAACATGATTTCTATATTAGTACCTAGGTCTTCTTATACTACTTATCTTATGTTACTTAAATAGTTAAGTATATTACTACGTAAGGTAATAAAACTAGAGCATGTTTTATCTTCAAACTAAACCAACACACATAACACTACTAATATTGTTAAGGTTGACCGTTACCCACGCACATTTGACGTTATGCATCAACCTTAAACACAAATTTGGAAAGTATGGTTTAAAATTGACATTTTAATGGATCTAGGTACCGTTGGCCCCGGTACGTCATTGCAATTGCTTGATTGATCTGATCTGTGCTATTATCCACCTTTTGGATTCAAGGTGACGTTTTTGTTTCCTACTTTTTATACTCATTCCGTTAGGGGATATATGATTACTCAAACTATGTTTTGATACGGGTTTTCAGTCTCTATGCGAACTTTATCTTTTTGGACAATGCTATGTGCCGATGACTGTTATGTGAATTGACTTTGAGATTAGTTAACTGGTTTGTAAATATCATATCTGATTATGCGTGGATTTTTGTTGCATCTTGTATAAACTGGTGGATCAGTGTACCTAGGTATAGCTCCTGTTGGTAGGCTGTAGGAATCGAGTGAAAACTTATAACTAGAACTTTGAGAGTGTTGGTGTCATTTTGGTTGTGTATCTTTGGAGTTTGATAGAAGTGGGGCTATGTTTGAAGCTTTGATATTGTGCATGTTTGTATCGGTAATTGGATCTCCACAATTGTCCACATCTTGAAACTATGGCACAACAACTGGGTTGTTATCAAACCTACGAGCTCACCAACTTTATGTTGACCTTTTCGAGTATCATTTTCAGGTGTTGTTAATGATCAATGAAGTCAAGTTGCAAGCTTTAGCAGACCTTAAAAGCATCTTATATGGATCATATTTTGAGAGATCTTGCATTGAAACTTTATTTGAACTTAATCATTTTGGGGATTGTTATCTTGAGTCTAGTATCGTCCCCTGTGTGGGAAATTTAGTTGTAAGCTTTGAGACTATGTGATGTGTTCTTTGACGTATCATCACTCAAGTTCTTACTTGTGGTCGGAAAATGTCGACACTTTTATGAATGCATTTTAGTTTTTCTCTATCTTGTATCTTGTGTTGTGATGATCAATTCTCCGTCGCATCCCGTGTTTTCGCCTTAGTCGAGGTTTGTCAGATTGGTATTCAGAGCCAAAGTTATAGAGAACTAGGTGGTTTGGCCTAGACTATAACCTAAGAACCTTATATAGTTGCAAATTATAGGATCTTTGTTGTGCGCGGGATTGTTCCGCTTATTCTTGCTTCCATGTTTTATGTTTATCGTATTAGAATATCAATCAGTGAAATGTGTGAGCTCATTACTCAGTACAACTGGGGAAAGGGATGCGGATAGTTAATACGATGGCCACCGTTAGTATAACGTATCACGATCTCACGCCGTATTTAGGTAATATTGTTTACATCAAATTGTATTGACACCTTAGGACCGTATATTATATATATTTATATATATATATATATACTTTACTATATTGTGTGTGTGTTGTGTGTGTGTGTTTACCTTGTGTGTGTGTGTGTGTGTGTATTATAGTTATTAAGACCATCCATAAGCTAACCTTCCCTCCGACCTATAGTACCTATGTTTCTCCCTTGTGTATTAATGCCGCCAAGGGATGACAACACGAAGTGCAGGCGTTCAATTGCTGCAACCATAAGGTGTCGGGACTGGCTAGAGAAGTGGAAGATAATATAGAAGTAACGAGGTCGAAAGTGATCAGGTTTGTGGTGGGATTGAGGAACAAGGTGGTAAATGGTAATTAGTGTGAATGATGGTGTGGACGGAGGTCCCGACTTTCCACTTTCATTTCACAAATACAATGCAAAACCTTGCTCCCATACTATCGTTGCTTATTCAGGCAACCATGGGAAACCAACAGGGGAACAATAGGAATCAAAATGGATAAATGCGTCATTGACAATTCTAGGGTTGATGTTAGGAATGTCAATTGTCGTAACAACGCCCCGGAATTAGGGGTAGTTCATACAAAGGCATTTTTTTTGGCTTGTAACCCGAAAGAGTATGACGGGAAGGGAGGTGCTATAGTCTATACTCGTTGGATTGAGAAGATGGAGTCAATTTAGGATATGAGTGGATGTGGAGATAACCAAAAGGTAATGTACACTACTGGTTCATTTATCGGTAAGGCTCTAACGTGGTGGAGCTCTCAGATTCACACACGAAGCCGAGAGACTGTTGTTGGCATGGCATGGGAAGACTTTAAGACTTTAATTAGGGAGGAATTTTGCCTGATCCATGAGATTCAAAAACTAGAAACTAAGTTTTAGAATCACGCCATGGTCGGGGCTGGCCATGTTGCGTATACTGATAGGTTCCATAAGTTGGCTAGGTTAGTTCCTCATCTGGTTACCCCTAAAAACAAAAAGATTAAGAGGTACATCTATGGCCTTATTCCACAGATCCGAGGGATGGTGGCAGCAACGGAGCCAACGATAATTCAGAAGGCTATGCAGAAAGCTGGTACACTAACAGATGAAGCTATTAGAAATGGATCACTAAAGAAGAACCATGAGAAGAGAGGGAATAGTAGAGAGCCTAGTAGAGATATGAATGTGAAGAATGATAACGAGAGGACTAGAACTAGGAATGCTTTTGCTACAACCGCTAACCCGGTGAGGAGAGAGTACACTGGTGCGGCTCCTAAGTGTGTAAACTGTATCCTATACACTCACCTAAGTCGCCTGTCATGCTTGTTTTAACTGCAACCGCCTTGGGCATCTTGCTAAGGATTGTAGAGTGGTACCTAGGATGGTGACCCCACTGAATGCTAGAAACCCAACTGCTGCCTATGGAGCATGTTTTGAATGTGGTGGTACTGATCATTTCCAGACAGTATGTCCTAGGCTAAACCAAGCACAGAGACCAGGAGGAAACTGTCCAAACCAAGCTGTGGCTAATAATGGGGGACAAGGTCATGGGAACAACGGCAACCAGGCACGTAGAAGGGAATTTATGTTGGGAGCAGAGGAGGCTCGCCAGGACCCAAATATCATGACGGGTACATTCACTTTAAACAATCACTATACTACGACTCTTTTCGATTTCTTTGTGGTGTCAATTATAGCTGTGGTTTCCATAATTTTCTATACCTCTATCAGACATAGAGCTAGTAACTTAGGTTTCAATTATGAGATTGAAATAGCTATGCGTTCAACTAGTAAAGATAAACAAAGTCATTCGAGGTTGCAAACTAGAGATAGAAGGTCATGTCTTTGACATCGACTTGATACCATTCTAACATGGGAGTTTTGACATGATCATATGCATGGATTGGTTATCCAAACACAAGGCTGAGATCTTGAGATCTTTTACCATTAGAAAGTAGTTAGAATTCCACTACAAAAGGGCAAAGTGCTTAGAGTTCTAGGAGAAAGACCGAAAGAGAAGGTGAGGCAACTCATGAGTGCAAAAGCCAAAGAGCAGAAATAGGAAAAGATTATTATGGTTAGAAACTTTCCTGAAGTATTTCCGGATGACCTATCAGGATTACCACCTACTCTAGAAATCAAATTTCGTATCGAGTTAATCCTTGGAGCAATACCGGTCGCAAAATCTCCCTATCGATTGGCACCTTTTGAAATGGAGGAGTTGTCGGGTCAACTCAGAGAACTCCAAGACAAGGGTTTCATTCGACCAAGCTCATCGCCTTGGGGAGCACCGATATTATTTGTCAAGAAGAAAGATGGTTCTTTTAAGGTGTGCATCGATTATAGAGAGTTGAACAAGCTTACCATCAAGAACTGATATCCCCTTCTAAGAATAGATGATCTGTTTGATCAACTGCAAGGATCACAATACTTTTCTAAGATAGACCTTCGATCCGGCTACCACCAGCTGAGAGTGCACGAGGATGAGATTCCAAAGACTGCATTTAGAACTCGTTATGGACATTTTGAGTTCATAGTAATGCCCTTTGGTCTGATTAACGCACCAGCGGTATTTATGGATTTGATGAAGAAGAGTATATAGAACTTATCTAGACAAGTTTGTGATAGTGTTCATAGAAGATATCTTGATCTACTTTAAGACTAGGGAAGAGATGAATTGCACTTAGGATTAGTCTTGGAACTACTCAAGAAGGAGAAACTGTATGCGAAGTTTTCCATGTGTGAATTCTAGTTGCGAGAAGTGCAGTTTCTTAGACATGTGATTAATGGCGATGGTATTCACGTAGACCCTAGCAAGACTGAGGCAGTTAAGAATTAGGAAGCCCCAAGAACTCTGTATGAAGTTCATTCATTTTTAGGCTTAGCAGGGTACTATCATCGATTCATTGAGAATTTCTATAAGATTGTTAAGTCACTTACCATCTTGACTCAGAAGTGTAAGACATTTGATTGGGGTGAGGAGCAGGAGTTGGCATTTCAAACTTGTAAGACATTTGATTGGGGTGAGGAGCAGGAGTTGGCATTTCAAACTTTAAAGGATAAGTTGTGTAACACGCCTATTCTAGCTCTCCTTGATGGACCAGAGGACTTTGTGGTATATTGTGATGCATCAGGCCTAGGATTAGGTTGTGTATTGATGCAAAGAGGTAAGGTGATAGCATATGCATCTAGGCAGTTGAAAATTCA
>BQNB010185800.1:0-12184 GCA_026074375.1 Tanacetum coccineum
ATCATCTCACTCTCTTTCTATATTTCTTGATCTAGATCCGTGTATGATATGAAGTGTATGTGTTAAAGGGATCCTACAAAACCATATATTGACTCAAAGTATAAGGGGGACGCATTTTGCTCTTGTTGAACATAAAATCTCTTGGTCTAGAAATAGTGGTCTTAATCATCAAAATTCAAGAGTTGGGCTAGCAACTTTTCTTGACTACAACGTTTCTTTTACGTTAGACTCGGTCAACAGACATAGACATTGGTCTTATCATGGTGTCATAAGAGAGTTGTTTCTCTTATATGTAAAAAGTAAAGTAAATCACCCTTACCAAAGGCGGAGAGGTTTTTTTCGGTTTTATCACAGGTAGAAAAAAACCTTCAGCCTTACAAGGGGCGTTAACCACTTGATCCAAACCTTGCTCTTTTATTCTTTTTATATGTGTTTGAGCTAATTACTTAAATCGTTTATGTGGTGTGTGGTAACAGATTTAGTCTCTAAACTTTTTTGTTTTTACGTATCTTATTCTTGTGGTTTTGGGCCGTTTCGAGTTTGGTTTTTCGTCCACTAATTATGTTAATTGACCGGTAAAATGCAAGTTAGATGAGGTAAAATGAAAAATATGACCTTATAATTAGAGTCAACTACATTTTAGGTGTTCTACTTTTAGTTCAATAATTTGAAAAATCTGAGATCAAATCCTAAAATGAAACACTCATTGCAAGCTTGGTCTAAGTTTTCGTTGATCGTTAAGTTGACCGGTTATGTAATACTAAATGATTAAGATACCCTCGTTTAAAAATGCTAAATGACCAAAATACCTTCCCTTCATTATCTCTTTTTTTATAATAATAATAAGGTTAATTGTTTAAAAATGTATTATACTTGTTACTTTTTGTCATTGTATGTAGACTACGATTTTTTTTGCCATTGTGTCGCTCAACTTTTGAATTCGTGCTATTGTGTGTACTGGTGACCTACATGACATGCTAGAGCAGGTAAAGTTAACGACTGTTTGTTTTTTTATTGCAACGTTAGTCCTTTATACAAACGATCGTTTGTGATTAACTTAATTTTTTTTTAAAGTCTCTTTTCATATTATTTTTAAAATTTATAAACGTTTTACACTCATTTTTATACATGTTTTTGTACATATATTTTTATATACATGCTTTTTTACACACATTTTTATACACATTTTTATACACACGTTTTTATACACGTTTTTATACACATATTTTTATACACACATTTTATACACACGTTTTTATACACACGTTTTTATACACAATTTTATACAAACATTTTTTACGCACATTTTTAAACATATTTTAATAAACAGATTTTTATACACACGGTATTATACACATTTTTATACACACATTTTTATACATGTTCTTATACACATTTTATACACATATTTTTATGAGGAATGCTACATCCACACCAATTTTACAAAACAAAATTCACACCATGATGTGTCATAATAATATTATGGTATTTTCTTTCTTGCTTTTGAACTTTTTCTTTTATTTGCATCCACAAACTTGCATACATATCATAGTGTGGATTTTGTTTTGTAAAATTGGTGTGAATGTAGCATTCCTCCATTGTTATACACATTTTTATACACACATTTTTATACACGTTTTTATACACACGTTTTTACACACATTTTTCTACACTTTTTTATACACATTTTTATACACACGTTTTTACACATGTTTTTACACACGCTTTTACACATGGTTTTACACACGTTGTGTATAAAAATGTATGTATAAAAATGCGTGTTTAAAATGTGTGTATAAAAACATGTATATAAAAATGCGTGTTTATAGACACGTTTTAAAAAACGTGTGTAAAACCATGTATAACCATGTGTAAAAGCGTGTGTATAAACAAGCGTTTTTATACACACGCTTTTATACACATATTTTTAAACACACATTTTTATACACACATTTTTATACACAACCTGTGTAAAACCATGCGTAAAAGCGTGTGTATAAGACGTGTGTATAAAAATGTGTATATAAAAGTGCGTGTTTAAAATGTGTGTATAAAAATGCATGTTTAAAATGTGTGTATAAAAATGCGTGTTTAAAATGTGTGTATAAAAATGTGTACAAAAATATGTGTAAAAACGTGTATAAAGATGTGAGTATAAACATGTGTGTATAAAAACGTGTATAAAATGTGTGCATAAAAATGTGTATAAAAACGTGTATAAAAACGTGTGTATAAAAACGTGTATAAAAACGTGTGTATAAAAATGCGTGTTTAAAATGTGTGTATAAAAACGTGTACAAAAATGTGAGTAAAAACGTGTGTAAAAACATGTGTATAAAAATGTGAGTATAAAAATGTGTGTATAAAAATGTGTGTATAAAAATGTGTATAAAAACGTGTATAAAAATGTGTGTATAAAATGTGTATATAAAAACGTGTGTATAAAAATGTGTATAAAAATGTGTGTAAAAAGCGTGTGTATATAAAAATATATATAAAAAAACATGTATAAAAATGCGTGTAAAAACGTTTATAAATTTTAAAAATAATAAGAAAAGAGACTTTTTTTTTAAAGTTAATTACAAATGATCGTTTGTATAAAGGACTAACGTTGCAATAAGAAATAAACGGTCGTCAACTTTACCTGCTTTAGCATGTCATGTAGGTCACCAGTACACACAATAGCACTAATTAAAAAATTTAGCGACACAATGGCAAAAAAAATAGTAGTCTACATATAATGACAAAAAAGTGACAAGTATAATATATTTTTATGCAATTAACCCATAATAATAAGAATAATTCCACGGATGATCTTTTGTTGTTGTTGATGTTCTCGTGCATGTTGTCGTTGTTGTTTATTATAAGAACACTTTATTAAAAACTCATAGGATCTAAAAGATTTTTTCTTTTTTGTCTTTTTCGATATGAATGTTGGATATATCATATAACATTAATATGTGCTCTTATAACATGAGCATAAAAAATTCGTGTAAAACTCGAAATAATTCATCGTTTTTGACATTGATTTATACACATCTTCTTTAGCTTTCCAATCATATATCACATAATTTTAAACTTCCAAATCAATATAACTTATTGATAGAATTTAGAGAAAATAGAAGAACTAATTTCCGATAGTCAAACTCACTTGATGTAATAAATGTGATATAACACTCATCTTTGCCGTAAAATGAGCATATGTATAGAATTCTCAAAGTTTCATCATTTTTTGCATTGAAAAATACATGTAGATAGCTTTTCAACCATATAACACACATAATATTTTGAACCTCTAGTTCGATACGGTTTATACATAAAAGGTATGTTTGGCAAAAATAGTGGTAGCAGTGAGTAGTAGCTGTGTTTTTTTTATAAAAACGTTTGATAACGTAGCTATAGTTGTCATTATAATGTGTAAAACAACTCTTAAAGCTCCTAGACGATACTTCATGGAGTGTTGGAAAAAGAGTATTACAAATAAATTGATAAAGCTACTTGTCGTTTGTCAAACGAACATTAAAATTCACGATGCTCAATAATCATCGCTCACCGCTCCTAAATGCTCCTAAAAACTTTTCATCAAACACACCCAAAGTATCATTAAGGGCCCGTTTGGTACGTGCCTTTTAAGAGGTTTGGACTTAAAGACAATTAAATTCACATGTTTAGTTAAATAATTCTTAGTGACTGCAATACTGTTGTCATGCCAGAATTTTAACCCCACGTCACCTAGTGGGATTTGAGTGGGTTTAAGCAATTATGTCAAATCAAGTAATATTAAATATTGTTCAAACGATCCTAGCCACAGATTTGATTGACTTTTTGGTTATTATTAATTTTTTTGTATTTTTAATAATATATTTTATGTTAATAAATATATAATATAATGATATAAAATATATATATTTGTAATAATATATTAATTTTTCTCTCTCTCTCATTTTCAACAATATCCCAAATCTAAAATACAATCTGCAATATAAATCCATTCTTAATCCTAAACCGCACTTACAAACCAAACAGGCCCTAACATCCTCCTAGAGATAATATGGAAAACATTGGATAACTCGCCAAAGTCACAACAAAATTCCATCTGACAATAATTAAGTTTACATGAAGCCCTATTAGCTATAGGATGAGCCTAGGGGTCGTCTTTGAGAGTGTGCAAGGTGAGCGACCGCACATGGCCCTAAACTTTTTAAGGCTCTAAAAATTGTCCTGTTAAAAGTTATATATATATATGCATGTGTACACATATTTTTACGGACAGAAGAAAAAAGTATTTTAGGCGGGAGAAAGTAAATTAAATGAAGTAATTGGTTGAACGTTTAGATAACTAAATTGCATTATATCTAAGGGAGAATTGCATATATATCCTTCCAAAAGCTAAAAATTGCATATATATCCAACTCAAACTTATAATTGCATATATATCCTTCTAAAAGCTCAAAAATTGCATATATATCCAACTTAAACTTATAATTGCATATACATCCTTCTTAAACCTTAAATATGTTTGATATATACAAATACCTATTTAATATAAATTTACAACTCTAAAATACATGATAATTATAATTATAAAAAAAATATTTTTTAAAATTACTTTTTCCTATACTTACAAACTTGTTGGTAGTAATTTCATTATAAAAATACTTTGGTTTTTATTTATATATAACAATCATGATATATATTTATGAATTTATTTCATGCATTCGTATTATATATGATATGGGGTTTTTTTAATGTTAAATATCGTCTTGATGTGTTATTTTTTTTTTGTCTAGCTCATTTTGAACATCGAGACATCGTACCTTTAAAACAAATGTTACTTTTGTTATTTATAAAAGAAAAAATTACTTGTTTCGTCCCTGTGGTTTTACCCAGAAATCATGTTTCCTCCCTATTTGATTTTAATTACACTGATGGTCCATAATTTTCAAACTAATTGCACTGATGGTCCCTATTTTTCAAAATAGGGACCAACTGTGTAATTAATTTGTTTGAAATTTGTTACACGGATAGTCTCTATTTTCCAGAATAGGGACTATCAGTGAAACATGTTTGATAAAATAGGGACCATCAGTGTAATTAAAATCGAATAGAGACGAAACATGATTTCTGGGTAAACCACAGGGACGAAACATGTAATTTTTTCTTTATAAAATTATAAATATCCTTAGTTAGAGTGCATAATTATTTTAAATGATTATTTAAATATATAAGACATATTAAATGTTTATAAAGGATATATATGCAATTATGAAAGTTAAAGAATGATATATATGTAATTAAAAAAGTTTATTAATGATATATATGCAATTAGTAGTTTAAGTTGGATATATATGCAATTTTTGTGCTTTTGAAAGGATATATATGCAATTATTAATTTAAGTTGGACATATATGCAATTTCAAGCTTTTGCAGGGATATATATGCAATTATTTAATTTCGTTCGGAGTTCTCAAATATTTTATAAATTTAGAGACGACCTTAAGATGACCATACGCACATTTACATGCATGTATAGCTGCCCATTCCTAGATACCGTTAACCAATTGGTCCCGTAGCAACTTACCAAACACGTACAAATGTGAATTGAAATGCATTGTCCGTTGATATTCAATTGTTGCCGATAAAAAGTACAGGTACACGCACCTTCAAATCTTTTATTTATTATTGCATCACATTACGTGAATTTGCTTCATCTCCTGCATGAATTCAACTTATCTGTAATTAGGTTAATATATAGAGATATTAGAGCAGCATATATATATATATATATATATATATATATACACACACACACACACACTAGTAGCTAGGTACTATGATCACGAAAAAATTTTCGGTAGATGATCAGTTGATGATGATTATTTAATAAGACGGAAATATTACACCACTGTGAATAGATAGGCAATTTTGAATCCTATGTTGCTACTGTTATGTATTTAAACCAAACACCTGCATGTTAGACACCGGAAAATTAAAGTAACCAATTTAATGATTTATTCCAATTGACACAAGAACGTGTGCTATTATTTGGTTGTCCATTAGAAAACAACGTACTGAAACATGATGATTTGAATATTGAGTTCACTTACAGTACTTCGTAATTACGTTGATGTTAGAATTAATGTGTACGTCTCGTGGCTACTTGAATTTCATGTGAAACTAGGTTTGTAACCCGCGCGCTGACTCGGAGTGCGCGAGACTACTTTCGCAATGAATCGATAACGCCGATTATTACTTGTTGGTCGTTAGCCTCACCTTGCAATGAACTAATAATCTCAAAGACTATTTTCGTAAATAATTTAAAAATATATATTAAACTTCATCATTTTTTATAAAATCGTTCGCATGTCAGAAGCTTTGCAATATTGGGCTTGTTTTGTTCGCAATTCGACGATCTTTCTAGTGACATTTTTTTCTTAATGAATCGATAGATATGCGTTACATATTTGATAAATGAAGTTTGTTATATAAAAGTCGTAAATAGGTAAAAGCTGAAGATCGGTTTTGTAACTTTTAACAAACTTGAAGGTACGCAAACTTGAGGGTGCGTTTGGTAAATATTTTAAAAATATAGATTAAACTTCAAGATTTTTTATAAAATTGTGTGCATGTCAGAAGCGTCTAATATTGGGCTCGTTTTGTTCGCAATTCAAGATTTTTTCAATAACATTTTTTTCCAAATTCTGACATCCTCTGTTTTGTTCTTTCTAAGATTCAGCGTTTGCAGGGCCAGATTTCAGTATGTGCAGAGTGATCAACGGCACAGGACCTCCGTTTTTTAAGGGGCTTCCGATTTTTAAATATTAAAGTTGTATGTCATTTTTTATGATTTGATCAAGTTATCTGTGTTTTATGATCGAATAAATATGTTTTATGTGATTATTGGAAGAAAAAAATACCCATACCAATACTTTTAATGGAGTTTGGCTGTGAAATGGATTAACGTGGAAGATGACTAAAAGTGTAATTTGTGGGGCCACAATATATTTTTCCTTTTAACTCTATTATAGACTTATGGGGTGTTTGGCTAAGCTTATGAGTTGGGCTTAGGCTTATGTTATATAAGCGGCTTATGGCTTATATATCGTAAGCTTATAAGCCCACGTTGAGTGTTTGGATTAGCTTATATTTAGTAAGTTTATAACTTCAAATGTTTGGTTTATTTTAAAGTGGTAAATAACTATAAGAGACATGGGTTGAAAAATATTAATGTTAGATTATGTATAATTAAAGGTAAATTTGTAATTTATAATGTAACATGTTATATAAAAGCCCAACCCACTTAAAAAGCCATACTTTTGTGGCTTATCAAAACCCCCTTATATAAGCTCATAAGCCCACTCATATAAGCTTAGCCAAACACTTAGTTTGGGCTTATAAGACATATATAAGCTAATAAGCTCATAAGCCCATCATATAAGCTTAGCCAAACACCCCCTTAATAGAGTAAAAATAAACACTTGAACGCACAGCCTAAAAAGATCGAAATCCGCCAACCTAAATTAAGATTGCAGGTACACCTATGTACTTCGATCCAGAATATCATAAGTCTGGCAAGCTACATAAGAAATCTGACATTTACTCTTTTGGAGTTGTGTTATTTGAGATCTTGACCGGGAGCTTGGCCAATGATTTTGATAACGGGATTGCACCCATTGCACGACATCATTTTGAGAAGGGAACACTAATGAAAATTGTTGATCACAAGATAAAGGAAGAAACTGATGAACATATCTTTTCTTTAAGTAAAGGGCCCAATAAAGAGTCTTTCGACATATTTTCAAAAATCGCTTTTCGATGCATAGCAGAAACTCAAGCCGAACGTCCATCAATAGATATTGTCATCGACGAACTCAAAAAAGCGTTAAACTTTCAGGTAAGAAATGGAATTAAAATATAACTTTATAATCTCCTCATATTCTTTGTGTAAATACTATTTTAATCCTCAAATACTACTCAATTTTCCATATACGTTTTTTTAGACCTTAACTTTTGTGACCTATTATTTTAGTGCGCGACGCGGAGTGACGCGGGAGAGAGATGTGTGATGAGGTGAGGGACTCTCTGGGGAATATATCAGTATCACCGTACCACAGAGGTGCTACTTCGGTCACTCTGAGATCAATGCTATAGGGCACACAGACATTTTTCGGGATTTTCGCAGAACAATATAACCTTATACGGAGTCAATATCTTCTTTGTTGCTGCTATTAAACTAGTATCTTTCTAACAGAGTGAAACAGAGTGAATTGCAGAATCCAAAAAAAAAAGACGCACAACGAACCATACTTGTACTAGGGGGATGCAATTGAAAATAATTGAAATCATGAAATAATGTATAAAGTCAACTGAGATTATGAAATTATATATAAAGTCAACTTCTTAGAAGCAATGAAAATTTAAGTAATAATAATACACCTTTTCTGCTGCCTTTTATCTTGCCACTACAATTGAAATTGATTGCCCATTCACGGACACCTTTTCCAAGTTATCATGTCTTGCTGCATCAGCGTCGCGCCTCTCAATGAAAAATGCTGGTTGTTTTGGCTCAGGTAGATGCATATTTTCATTAGTAAGCATAGAAATGACTTCTGACATGGTTGGTCTGTCAATGGCATGATCTTAAACACATAAGAGACCCACATGAATGCATGTCATTACTTCTTTAGGAGTGCATGAATCTTCCAGTACTTGATCCATTAGTTCCAAACCTCTGCCTTCGTTCCACAATTCCCATGCCTATATATAATTAAAACATTTATAATTATATCTTCAATATGTCTCATGTGATGAAAACAAATCTTAGTTAGGATTAACTTACAAGTCCTAGAAGGTTGAGTGGGTGTTCCGTATCATAGCTCCCATGATTCATCTTACCGCTTATAATCTCAAGCAACAAAACACCAAAGCCAAAGACATCTATCTTGGTTGAAACAGTACCGTCCATCATATACTCTGGTGACATGTAACCACTAGATTTCACATTGAGAGTTAGTGTTTGGGGGTTTATATTTTTGGAGGTTTTATTTAGCCAAGTCAAGTTAAGGACTCACCGCGTTCCAACAACTTTACTTGTATTTGCTTCAGACTCATTATTCCCAAATAACTTAGCTAAGCCAAAATCTGATATTTTTGGCTTCAGGTAGTCATCTAGCAAAATGTTACTGGCTTTAAGATCTCTATGGATTATCCTCAGCCTCGAAAATCTATGAAGATATAGAAGTCCCTGAGCTATGCCGTCAATAATGACAAAGCGACTATTCCAATCCAGTAATCCTTTCTTCCTTGGATCTATAATAAATGATTAACAACAAATTAGGAAGAAATCAAATTAATATAAAGAATGTAGAAAGTGTTAGATCTTACCAAATAGAAAGAAATCCAAGCTGTTATTAGGCATGTACTCATATACAAGGATTTTTTCTTTCTTTTCAACACAACAACCTACAAGCCTGACAAGATTAGTGTGTTGAAGTTTAGCAATGAGTTCAATTTCATTCTTAAATTCTGTAACTCCTTGTCCAGAACTTCTTGAAAGTCGTTTCACAGCTACCACTTGCCCATCAGCTAATTTTCCCTGTGAAATTCATGACAAGAGATTCTAATCAATATTTTTTAGAAATTAATTAAATAGAGTGTCTTTGGAAGTTTTAACTGTACCTTATAAACTTCTCCAAAACCACCCTCCCCTAGCTTATTCGTGCTTGAGAAATTGTTTGTGGCAGATGAGATGCTTTGAAAGGTGAAATAATGCACCGCGGCATTCATATTCTTATTTGTATGTACATGATTGTAGAGTGTTTGTAGATAATTGTAGACTCGTCTAGTTTGAAGCACCAACAACTTTTGAATATTATTAGCTTTCCCTGGTTTGTTAATAAAGAATAAACTGGTTAGAGAGTTAACTTTTGAAGTCACCAGATGTACATCAAATGATATTTCAAAAGTTCCTGCAACACTTCTATTAATGGGAAAGTTTGGTTTCTCCTTGTATGGATCATGCCAACAGTATCTCCAATAGAAACTTGCACAGAAATTCTTCTTTAAGGTTCCCTTAATCATCAATAGAGTTCAAGTACAACCATATGAACATAGTTCTGTCCTATTTTTTCTATCAAGTTTTAAATCTGTAGAAAGATATATCAAGCTTCCTACATACCATATAGCCTAATAGGAGTAAAGGAGGGCAAGGGACTAGTGTATTCATATGAATGGAATAAAAAAAGGTAAGGTTGATACCTCTAACATCCAGCTTCTTGTATACCAAATAGAATGATAGAAATACAACTAAAGGTATAATCATAACGATTAGCCCAATCCACAATTTTTTTTTCTTTTTGTTCATCTTCTTCTCCTCCCCCGTCTTGATCTCTGCATATGAATAAAATAACTAAATATTATCTAGGCACAATGTGTGTCATTAAGTTGTATCCCTTGCCGAAAATGCAACCATATAACTTTTTTGCTTACTAAGAAAATCTATAACCCACCATCAAAGCCTTGTTGTACATTTTAATTTGGCCTGGTTGTGTGTATTGATCAAATTGGACAACATATTTTTCTTATCCCTAACAAAAGACATTGCAGATATTAAAATTAATCAGAAACAGATAATATAGATGTTTTTAATGTTCAAGTTTACAATTATTATTACCATAGAGTACAATAACTCTCAAGATAATACCACACGGTTTTGTGCAGTTAGGATGTCTTTATCTATCTGCTATTTATAAAAAAAATGTTGGTGTGATCAGATTTAAAGGGTCATGAGCATTAGATCTTTGCGTTTTTGGGACAGCTAGATACTTCTGTTGTGGTTTCAATGTTGTAACTTTCAGAAGTGATTATACAATCTTCCGCGGCCAATTGGTGCTATGCATGTTATTATTGGGTGCTGTCATTTATAGAACATTCAAATTTTTAGCCTATAGTAATTAATATACCATACACAATTGGAAGCAAGATACTTGTCGGTGCACCTTATGTGTTGTGTGTATAATTGTATATAGGGAATGTAATGTTGGTGGAAGAAGGATTCCACAAGCGTTATTGTAATTGATCTATGGGTTCATATATGATATCAGCAAAAGAAGTAGTGAACACACTAACCTAGATTATGCTCGATGGTGCTGTAATATCTCTCTTTGTCAGCTTTGTGTGGATTGTATATCCTTTTACCATAAGTCTTGCAGCCTACCCCGTTTCCTGTCACATCGGTATAGGCAACACAAGAACAATTGCCCCAACATATTTTTGTGCAGTCGTATGAATTCAATTCATTATATACATACTCATCCATATAAACATACTCATGGTATTTGTCTGCATCTAAGTAACTACCTTCTCTGCATTTCAATTTTTCAAGCTCATCTTCAGCACAACCAGGAGGGTTATCAATGGAGCGGCAGTGAACGCCAAAATTTAGGGTTTCACTTTCAAGAATACCCTCTTGATGCATCGTCAGAGCTGGGAACGAATCATATGTTTTCGTTATTGATGACGTATAGTCTAACATCGGGTCATGAACCCGACCCACGAATACTATTTGTACCTGGACCCATGACGAATGGGCCATAGCGACACCAATACGGGCTTCCAAGGCCCAGACGATACTGCCAACGGGGACGCCCATAACATATGGGCTATCACGACAAGGATTTAGGCCCATGAGGTCCAACCGGCGCACACGCGCGCAGGTATTTATAACACCCGTTACGAACGAGTTATGATCAGGAGAGGGGCCCACTAGGTATTAAAATAAACGGTGGGGCCTCTTGGTTATCCACCTAATTAATGGAACAAAGCCCATTAGGGTTTGGGAAGAATATAAGGGGCACCTAGGCTCTCATCCAAGGTATGCTCTCATAACCCTAACTTTCTACTAAAACCCTAAAGTCGATTACTTACTCTCACGCCGGAGGATAATCGTGGGAGACAATCCCACGGTAAGCCTAACGGTGCTTTGTTTTCTTAGTGCGCAGGTCTCATACATCAAGACTTAATTGATACAGGAACCGGAGCCTCGCAGATCCGCATTACTTCTAATTCGGACCTCATCAAGGATCGTCCAACTTTTGTATCAACAATCAGTATTTATATAAGATTGGAAAAAACGATCATCTAGCATAGTTGTCAATGTGAAAAGTGTAAGACACACTCGAAACAC
>BQNB010185801.1:0-12184 GCA_026074375.1 Tanacetum coccineum
TTTCTTGTTTTTCATTAGTATGCAAGAAAGTATTGTAATAATATGTATGTTGTGCTAAAACTTATGATTAAGCACATGTTTTGTAAGCATATCTTTTATGTGCACAAACGTACTATTAAGGCCAAGTTTGTGACTAATCCTTATTTATTAAGTCCATGTTTTGTAAACACATTTACTTCATCCTTTACTTGTTTCCAAACACATCATTTTATTCTTTAAAACACAGATGACTAAGTAGAATATGGAAAATCCTTAAATAATACACCCATAAATTTTTTAGAATAAGTGTTGCAACTGGTGCAACTATTACATTTCATAATAACCATAAAGTTAAATATCCATATAGACTTGATACACCTCATAAACAACATACAATAGTTTTTGTTATACAAGCCATAAGTTTTAAACTACACAAAAGAAGAACAAAAGCTTCACAAACAGCAGGTCAGCAGATGAACAAAAGCTTCACAAACACCATTACACCAACAAAGGCTAATGCTAAACCATCCTCCTTTTGACTTTACTTTGTTTAGCCCTGGAAGGTTTTGCAGCTCCAACAGCTTTTGAACATGAACCTTTTTTTAGCATGTTCCTTTATTCGAGACTGAACGTTTTTTCCTTTTGAATAAATAGAGCATTTCCCAGGTGTACGTCTAAACACAGACCCATGATCATCTGAACTGGAATCATCAATAAACTTTAAAACCTTCTAAGGTTTAGTTTTTGTAGATTTGGAGCATGAACCTTTTTTTGATGTTGAACCTTTCCTTCCTTTAAAACTAACAGAGCTTGTACCATGTTTACCTCTTTAAATACAGACTTTGAGTTAATTTTGTTAACAGATTTTGTTGGTTCCCAACTATCATCAGAATTACAAGGGTCTGAGTCCGATATTATAAGTTCTGCACGTAAGATTTAATTAGTAAATTTCATATGAAATGGATGTCTTAGAGAAGGTACTTTCAAATTATAACAACATGAAGCCCAATCATCTGTTAATTTATGCTTGAATAACCATCTAAACACCCCTTTAACATTCCATGGAATCTGGAACAAAACACATATAGGGGTTGGAGGTATGGTAAATTGCTTAAACTCATTATATTTAACTTTGCAAATGGTATAAGTAAACTATAAATCGTTTATGAGTCACTCATAAACCCTTACATGGAAAGACACTTTGTTTCAATTCATTATAATTATATCTGGATAGGGGTGTTTCGATGAATAATGTGTGTTTACAATATTAAATAAGTTTGCAAAAAGTACAATTCCTATAATGCTATTCCATAAATTACCATCCCTAAGAGTTTTAGAAATTGTAAAATCAACTATTACCTTTTCCCTTTAGGTTATTGTTTTTTGGCTTGTTAAGCACAACTTCTACATTAAGATTTTCCTTGTCAACATCATCAATAATTTTAGTTCCTGTTGCTTTATCATCTACAAAGATAGGAAAAAACTAAATATATTAAAAAAATCCCTTTAGTTTTTTATCTACATGAATCAGTTATATGTTCATATGAAAAACAAAATGCATGTGGTTGCGAACACTAACCTTTCACCCTCTGTTGGTTTTCATACACTCTTTTCAATAAATCATCTAGTATCTCATCACTAACCTCATTGTTGAATAGCCAACTCGTACCATACTTTTCATTAACATAATCTACCATGTCTTTAGTTACTTTAAAATTTTGCAAAACCTGTGATTTTCAGTCTGCCATTTATTTCTAGATAATTTGACCTAGGTTTTTTTGGTTGTGGGTAGCTAATAGTCAAAGTGAGAAGTAAATTATGTCATTAGTGTTGGTTGTTTTAGTTAAAAGATTGGCATTTGTACCGGCAATTAATAACTAAAACCAAACACCCTTTGGGCTTTAGAATATGGAGGCCCGTATTAATTTTAAGACTTGTATGCATTACCCCAAATAAGGCCTATTTGAGGGTATGAATAGTTTACCAGCCTAGGTCTAGAACGACAAAGGTGTGGGGATTTACTTTGTTCATTTTTTGAATTAAAAGGTGTTAATCTGTGCATTCCATTAATTTTGTTATTGACTCATTTAAGTTAGTCCAGCTGTTGATTAATGGTTTATTCAGAACGCCGACTGACGTTCACGCGCTTTGATGGCAGGATGTACTATCTCCACTAAAAAATCTCCTTTATATACTCTCACATCATCAATTCTTCTACAATCAGTCTTACATACTTCCAATTAGGGTTTTCATCGGATCATTTCCTCTACAACTACTCCTTTAGGTATTCCCCTTCCTTCTTTTCCAATGGCAGCCGCTGGACCATCAAACATATTGGCAAGGCGGGTGACTGATGATCTTATTGATTTTAGCGGTGAGACGTCTTTACCAAAATACATGAAGTTTTTCTTTCTTTAACAAATTGCTGAAACCCGCCATTTCATTAACATCATGCGTGAAGAAGCCCAAACTGCCAGAAATTACATAGCTTAGTTAAACGCTCTGATAGCTAAAACAGAAGATACTTTGATGTGCCTTAGGGATGATATACGGGATGAAAACACTAAGCTGATGGGCTTGAATGATGTTATTGCTCAGGCTGAGGATAAGAAGTCTACGAAAGAAGCACATGTGAAAATTATGCAGGCTGATAGTGATGATTTTTAGGGATGGGTATGGGTTTCTTTTGGTTTAGGTATTCATGGTTTAAGTTTGGTTAATGTTTTGAAGTTGTTTAATGTTTTTAAATTGTAGGTGGTGGTTTTAGTTTATCACACCACAACTCCTGAAATGGAAATTATGGTTTTAGTTGTATTTAACTTTTGGTTGGTAATGAATATAAAAATTAAGGTAATCTAAATGTTTGTGTGCTATTTTATTTTTTATATATTATGGTTTTTCTGTTTGCGTTATGAATGGTTTGGGGATATAATGAATGGCTAATGAAGTTATGCTATTGAGTGTTCCATTATTGTTTATAGGTGTAGTTGTTATCAAGTTTTAGTTATGCTTTGTCAATGTAAAACGGGTTGAATAATGAAAAGTAAGAAAATGAAAATTGGTTGTGTTTGTAAGTTTGGGGAATTGCTTCTTTGATTTCATTGATTTCTGGTTTTAATTGGCAAATGCCAGTTCTTATATGTTCGTTTGTTTTACAGATGACTGCTCTATCATAGAGACAACTTTTGAACAATGACAGTCGTGTAGACGCATCTTCCTTGGGTGGTTTGGGTACCCAATGTCGTCGTCAAAGGTTTGCTAGCTTTACTCTTGCTATCTGTGTTAAACCCAGTTAAGTTTAGGTAGATCCCCTTATATCTGAATCGGGGTGACCCAGATTATAGACAATCTACTTTTGACCCATTACCACCCACATGCCTTGCCACATAATGATTGAAATAATGTACCTAAAAAAACTGCATAGTAAGTTTGCAGGTGTTTTATGCAGACACTTATATGTTGTGCATAACATTTAGTGGACAAAGGATGAGTCATTTAAGAAAAGTAACTACTTAAGTTCAAATAGTTCGCATGCATTCATTAACAAATCCAAGTTATAAGTAGAAACATACAAACTGATTGAGTAGTTAGTTCAAGAAGCTATATGGAGTAGACCATTGCTACAAATAGTTTAAGTTGGGATCACTTGAATAAGGTTCTAGGAATTCCTGCTGTGGCTAATACATAGCATCAATATTATTTTTTTCGGGCTGTTACTCATACATCATTTGCACATTATAACCTTGATTTGGCTGTTGATGATCCTGGTGAGGTTGAGAGTCTATGTTTCCAGATGGGTCATGGGTATACTTTATCCTTTTTGAACCATTTGTCTGAAAATAACAACAAAATAAGTTGTCTATTAGTTTTTGCAAGGTACAAACTTGTCTATTAGTTTTTGCAAGGTACAAAGTTAGTGTAAGAATGTAATACTTACTTGTTTTTTAGGCACTGGTACATTACAAGCCGTTTGATTGTGTCCCTTAGAACCACACCTTCCACAATTATTATTTGTCCGTCCCTCACCCTGCGATGGTATGCGATCTTTCTTTTTTGGTCTACCGGGCAGGTTCTTACCCAGTATCAGTGGCAAAACAAGTGGGAAATCATCCGGAGTATGCCAACTCGATACATCTCGTACAGGATAAATTATCCCTGAGTATGTACCTTTAAGATTTCTATTTAAAACCTAAGGTTTTGCCTAATGAGCAACACTACGTAAACCTGCAAATTTGGCCATTTCACAAACATGACCGCATGGTAAACTCGATAGTTGCCATTTTCGACATGTACACTCACCTTTTTTGCAAATAAACAACATGTATTTTTTGTGCTCTCGTATCTCATAAACTTTGCTTTCATTAACCCCCTTAATTGTCCAATTAGCGCTCTTTAACATTCTACGTTTAACTTTTGCAGTTGCCCATTCTGTAAGTTCATCATTCGGTGCATCTAATTAAAAAATTTACGAATGCATGTTATTTAGGATACAAACTAGTTCTATCGAAAAGAAAAAATTGAATATTACTAATTCATACCTTGATGCTTAGCTCGGCATTCATAATACCACTTTTGAAGCATATCTCTAAACCAATCCATTAGCGCTGTGATTGGTAATTTTCGCACGTCCTTTGTTAACGCATTTACTGATTCAACGTTGTTTGATGTCATGTAGTTGTATCTTGTTGTAGTGCACAGTTCCCTAGACCATTTGCTAAACCCAGCTTCGACAAGTTTTTTGGAGCATCCGGTCGTACATAACGAATTAAAGAAATTAATTTCTCAAATTCGGGAATTGTGTAGGCTTTGCATGTCTTCCAGTATAAACCATTTAGCTTATCGCTTTTCATATTGCAATTCATCATCAAATGACGACAACAATAAACATGAAAAGAGTTAGGAAACACATTATTGCATGTATGTGTAATCGCATAATGCCTATCAGATATAATTTTCAAATTTGGTACTTCCCCGATGTAATCTTTCAACTTGCTCAAAAATCAACTCCACGAGTCATTAGTCTTACCTTGGGCTACACCAGTAGCAATAGGTATGATTTGGTTATTCTCATCCACTCCAACAATAACAATGTTTATGCCGAGGTAAGTCCCTTTAAGATGTGTAGCATCAATAATGATCAACGGCCGCATATAGCATAAGAAACTATTTATCTATTATAAAAACAACTAGTAACGTTAGTTATAATATACATACCCAATATAAAATTTATCATGTATAATATGTTTTTATTTTTACTTATAATGAAGATATAAACTTAAGAATAATTAAAAAAATGATTATATTAATTACAAAACATAATTTTAAAACTTTTAATGATTTAAATTAAATTTTACATGTTTAGGCCTTGTGTTAAAAAATTAGCCTATTACCAAGATGTGTAGACATTACGTTGAGCTGAACAAGAAGGCAAGAATCATATCTGAGGGTAACACAGAAAAAACCTCCTAATTCTAAAGAGCCCTAATTGCCAAATTACCATCAAAATGGGTAGAGGTCAGTGGTTTGATTATTTTTATTTTATTATTATGATGTCTTTTTGATTGGATTTTAAAATGGTATACATTGTTTGTAGAAGACGAATGGCATTGTGTATAATAATCTACATATGTTTTCCATTTCATTCCTTTTAATGGTTTCTGCTTAAATGCTCTGTTCTAGGTTAATAGATTTGTAATGATATATGTATATATGTATTTACTTTTTGCTATTTGTAGACCGAAAGGGAAAAGGTAAAGCAAGTATGAAAGGTTAGTTTATATTGTGATGAGTTTTTCTTATATAAGATTGACCCATTTTAGTATATATTATGTTTGATTTTGTTTGCAATCATTGTAGATACAAAGCAAAAGGTTACAGGTATTAAGGAGGTGGATGACCTTAAAGTGAGGATAAAAAATCTTGAAGAATTTTTTTTCAAATTTAAGAAATATGAAGCTTAAACAAAAAGGTTAGTAAATTAAGGTTTGGTATTTCATAGTGTTTGTTTATAAAATGGAATTAATTTGTCAATGTTCAACAAGATGGGCCATGACTGTTAAAGCATTAGGATTGCACCAAGCTTTTGAAAAAGTATTAAGTCATTAAAATAAGAGGTTTAGCAATTAGTATTTGAACATAAAATGAATAACCAATTGTGTCAAGTCTTTGCTTCAAACACTTGACATATACCAAGTCTTAGGTAGTTTAAGTTATTCTCTTCGATGCAAAAACTCATGTTAATGCCTTTTGGAAAAGCTTTTGAAAATTAGCCACTGCAGATGCTCTTACTAAGGTGTATTTTTTTAATCTATCGGTTTCCATGTTTTTAATCCTATAGTTAGTCATATCTTTTATGTGGCCTGACTACACTTTTCGATACTTATACATCTATGCAGAAGTGAGACTTGAAACGGATGATGAAACATCTTCAATGATGACACGTATTCAAATGCTGACAAATCTTCAAATGATGACACATCTTCTAGTGAAGATTTAATCAACTATATTTCTACTCGTGATATTCAATGGCAATTACCTAAGAATACTCAGGAAGAACAGCCAAAACCACTTTATGTCCCTATCAAGACTGAGGAAGAAGAACCATTGCCACTTGATATTGTGTACCCACATTCACATTTTGCTTTAAGTACTTGGGGTTCCAATACAAAAGGTAAAGCTCATTATGGGCTTAGATCATTAGGACCCCTAAAGGAAGAGATAGTTCATGTCAAGAAACCGTATAGCATGATGAAAGTGATCAATGTTGTTCTTGGGTTAAGAGCTCAAAAAACAGGAGTTGGATGTTCAGGTTCTGCCCCAAACAGAATATCTTAAGTTTGTTTTTAATCATTGTTTGTGTTGTTTTGTCTGTAATAATTATTTCTAGTTGTTTGGATTGTATGTTCCGGGAATGTATCAAGTAAACTTTTGGATTCTATGCACTTTCACTTTAAATGATGTTTTTTGTTTGGATTGTTTGTGTTGTTTTGTCTGTCATTTTTAAGTTTCATGCCTTGATGATTAGTTACTTTTTATGTGGTATGAAAATATGTCTTTAATTTGTTTTGAGGTAAAATTTTCCAAAATGGTTTAACCACAAGGACCAATTTTGTAATTCAATACAAAAATATCCTTTTCTATGTGGAGGACCACAGAATCAAAAAAAACATAATCCACTTTGGAACCATTACTAAAGAACAAAAAAACCCCACTTCCAACTTTTAGTTACCGATCAAAAACAAAAAACCTATGTCATTTATTGGAGTACTGCGATCTGATTTAGGTATGTTGGTTTGAGCCCTAACTTTAATTGACGTATTTGTTGTTACTGTTTTTATATATTTATTTTTATTAATTTAATTATAAAATATTCAATATTCAATGATTATAATTTAGGGCTTTGTTGTTAATATTAATTTGTATCACGTTTTGATCTGAATATATAAATTTCATGTTTAATTCAGACGAGTTCCCTGATGAAATGGATATGGAAAAAGATGAAGTTGTCTTTAAAATTCATACGAAAGGACATTTTGAATATGATCCTCTTAGGTATGTAAACGGATCAGTTAGCTGTATTTCTGCATTCACCCATGATAAAGATGTATTTCCAAGATGCCTTAATCATATTATGTCTGAGATTAATCAACATAAATGGGCATTATTCTATCGTATACTAAAAAAATAATTTGACAAAGGTTTGAAGTTATTGCACACTGATAATGATGTTCATTCCTTCTTTGATGTTGTTGTAAAGAATGGTTCCATAGACTTGTATGTTGCTTATAATAAACAAAACTTGGGGAAATATTATTATAAAAACATGGAATGGGAAGAAGATGACGCTGGCTTGAGGTGCTGTAGTTCTACTCCTTTTGACACAATATACAAAAGAAATATCAGCAAGAGCAAGAAAATAGGTGTGATTCATGATGAGGTTGCTGGTAGAAAGAGAAAGAAAAGTTTGGTTAATGGAGGTAATAAGGGAAAAGAAAAAGTATTTAAGGATGAGGGAAATCAAGGTGTTGTAACCATATATAAGAGAGCTATGGTTAATAGGAAAGCTAAAATGGTTGAAGTCAAAGGTGTTGTGAAGACGGGAAGAGACAGAGGTGTAGTCATTGGAGGGAAGGAAGAAGTGGTTAAGGTGTGTCGGCTAAGTTGGTTATTTTATTGTATTCAAGTTTAATGTACATTCCTACATATTAACTTGTGATTGTATCTTCAATGTCATTTTGCAGGTGGAGTCTGAATGATGGATTTGTCTGTTTATCCACTAGTATCCTTTGTTCATCAACAAAAGCATTTGGTAATATCTATTTGTCTAAAGAACAAAATTAAGTACTTTCACGTTTATGTCAGTTTATGTGTAGTTAAAAACTAGTATGATGCATTATGTATGTGCACCTGGATGCTTTATGGTATGTTTGTTAATTTTTGGGTAATGTTAAGGTAGGAACCTTAAACATTTATATTCTACAATATTATGTTACGGTCATTATGCTAGGCATTTTGTGTTGCTGTAAGTATATGTTAACATATTCTGAATATTAGTAATAGGCTTGCAAACATACATAACATAAGGTATATAAGATAAACAACAATTAACAAATATAAAACGTAGTATATTCTTACCGCAGCACCAAATCCTATGAATAACATCTTGAAACGTCCTTCATTGTCAGTGTCAATGTGTGTAACCGTATTCTCATTAGCCATCTTTAATATATAACAATAATAAGGTAGCTGAGCAAATGAGGCGATAGGGCAGCCTTGATTGGACTCCAATGCTAGCTGTTTCGCCTTCCAAGCTCGTTTGTATGAAACGTCAAAATTATACTCTATATTCAGATCATTGATAATATCCTTTGGTCTATATACCCTTGTAGCATCTCTGAATATTGGCATTATGAATTGACACAACATTTGTGATGTAGCGTTACGATGATTTGGATAGAATTGGGTTTTAGGACATGTATGATTGTCGTTAATGTAAGTAATTTTAAACCCAATATCATTCTTAATCCTACGAGTGAATATGTACCAATAACATTCAAGGTGGACACATTCTACCACGTATCTAGTTAGGCAAGATCTAACAACCTTATATTCATATCCTTCAGTTAAACATTTAAATCCTATCTCATACATGCATGCTTCCTTATCATCAAATATCTTATGTTTAGCTAACTTAACACCATGTTTGCTTGTAGTGATAGTTTTAAGATCAAGAATAGGTGCATGTGGGGTGGTTGGAATACAGGTTAGTGTGTTTTTCTTCCATTGATGAGTAACGTGTTCATCAAACAAAGGGATATTAAGATCAATATCTAAGGGTTTAGAAGATGAAGAACGAGTTACCTCAACGGTTTTATCAATGGATTTTATGAAAACACTCTTAACTACATCACCTAATTCTAAAACTTCCTTCAATAAACAATCTACATCATAGTCGTCGATTATGTTGATTGAGTTTGAACCACTGTTGTAAGATAACAACATTTGTTTGTTATCCTCAACATTGAACTTTTTTCGTACGTAACTGATGTGTCGTTGTGTAGGTGTTATTTTATGTATCAAGTTTTACTATTTATTTTATGCCGACTATACCTAAAAACAACACTTTAACGGGCAGTGTACCCGGTCAGATGGAGTTTCGTGGTAAGTAGGGTGTCGATCACTAAGAGCAAGAGCGTTAATATCTAATCTATCAGTATTTTAGTTATCTAAGTTAAACCTAAAACTAATGCAAAAGGGGGTTTTCAACCTGAGAAACTGGCACAAGGTTTAGTTATCTAACCTAGGGTTTTGATGACAAGTAAAGCAATAAACACACACAAGAAGACAAACAAACGATAGAGAATCAGTCGAGAACTAATGTAAGGAAAACGTATCAACCATGAATAATCCGATAAAACGCATGTTTGTTTATTAGTGCAATGATTGACTTATCTCGAAGGGCATATCATTCCTAGACTTAGGCGGTACTTCTTACATGGTGAAAAGAATCACAGCCTCATACATGTTTGTGAGATTAGGCGAGAAGCTTGCACGGTTTAAAAGTGATAGAATGTCATTTATGCTGTTAATTTTGACTTCTCATACATACTACTAAGTCTTTGTTTTTTAAGTTAATGTCTAATTAGTGCTTACAAACACACCCTGATACGAAAGTCTTTATTTTACAAAATGACATGATATCCTACACATAACAGTGATTAACACTAAAGTACGACAATCTAAACAAAACAACAAACAAAATGTAATCAAATACTACATGTTTTCAATGAGGACTACATAATTATGAAATTAAAACAGTCCATGACTGGAAACATTCACCACATTCCTAACACACATTTGTTTGTTCCAGAACTCCATGAAGATTAGCCCACACAACACAACAAGGTTGGAATAGGCGATGAGGTAGAAAAACATAAAACTGTTCAAGGTTCAATAATAATGCTCATAGTAAACAAGGTGTCAACAAACAAAGTGTCAACGTTCATATTAGACATACAAACGTTAAACTCATAACATACAATACAATGAACAATCAGGGTATGTAGAACGAACCAGCAAGTCCTTCGATACCCACGTTGTCAAATGATTGTAAAATTAGGTTGTACACTTGTACAAAATGAGCCCGTTGGTGGCCGCTTGGTACTTAAACTATTGGTTGTTCATCGTTACTAAAACCAAGTAATTTAAGGAATTAAGGCGAGGGAATGGTGAAAAGTATCCTAAACGATGTTATAAAACCACCATCAACCGATAACGACCAACCACAAAACATATGGTAATCAGTTTCAAACATGTTTCTAGTTAGTATGAGAGAGTTTCCAAAGATTTGAAGTATAGAACAAAACTGTAAGACCGGCTCTAAAGATGGAACCTATGTCATGGACTTGAAACTGGTGGGTAATCAAATCAAATAAAACAAGTAAGTGATTTTTGTACCAAACACTATCATCCGTACAAAACCTTTCATGACCAGCATAAAAAAACAGACCGACCCACAACTGCTTGAAGTGACCATTTGAATCTGGTAGAGTCGCGGGGAAAACAATTATTCTCAAGTTTCTTCCAGCTTAAAGAGCTCAATGTAAACACATACACATACCAAGTTCCTTGTCCGGAGCACGGGTATGAAATCTTTATAATGGTTGGGTCTAAAGTGTCAGGAAGGACACCAAAACCTAAAAGGATTTTATCAGATTCTCGGGTTGACTAGTGAAGTCAGGGACTAAAATTCTACTAGGTCTTTTTATTAATGGGTTCCATAGAGTAGCTATAATACTAAGACCATATGAAAAACACCATATCCCGTGACAAGTGCCAATTGGCTTCAAAGCTGAATTATTAAGAGTTGACTCTAGTGGGGAGTATGTTAGATTATAGGCTAACATGAAACTTTGAAGAGCCTGATTATACGTTAAGATCATACAACAATCGTTACTGCTACGAACACCGTATGTATACTGAAAGTTGAAAAAGTCTATGCAAGACTTCCATTGTTTAGGCACAGTTCGAAACTATAGTAAAGACTTTACGGGAAGTCTATTCATGATATCCATTTGTAGATTAAATGATGTGTTGTCTGGCATTTTTGAACTTTTTATATTATTTAGCTAAAGGATGAATTTGGGTAAAGTTTTATAGGTGTATATTGTGATTGGTGTTAGTGAAAAAGAAGATATAGCTTGAACATTAATGACAATAAACCTAATCAAATAAAGAACTAACTTTGGATGTACCTTAGTGTACTTGAAATGAATCAAGTAAATAAATAACTTTGGCTTTTACTATGGGATGCCCTATCAAGGGGACTGGTCAAGAATATATATATATATATATATATATATATATATATATATATATATAACACATATATCATAAAAATAAAGTAAAGAAAATATTTGTTTTGTATGTACCTTAAACAACACATAAAGTTCTTTCAATTTGAATCTTGTGGTTCCAAAAGTATTCAAGCATCCTTTCATGGTAGGCTAAGGATGTTTCAAGAGGGTCATCGACTGTCAATGGTAGGTTACAGCAATCTGTATAAAAATATACAGACCCATATCCTACAGTCGCCAAATAACGCTGCTTGAAATGGAGCAGCGACATACTTGTATGTGATACTATAGTTGTCAGCTGATATGCCTATACTCTCAAATATACCATGCATGAGTAGATAAACGGTAAG
>BQNB010185805.1:0-12184 GCA_026074375.1 Tanacetum coccineum
GCACACTTATGACATATAGAACAAACAAAGTGTTTGGAATCTGAGAAAGAACTAGAACTCTTAGAATGATCTACTTTGGGCATAGCCGTTATCGTTATGCAACTACTCTTAGATACAAGCAAACTCCTAGTTGAGTGACTAGTGCTCCTAGGTTTTGGTTTGCTACCATCAACAGTGCTTTGAAATCTAGCAGAAGGCATCACACCAGTTTTTAAGTTCCTATCTTTTTCTTGTGTCTTTTTCCTAGCTTTATCTAGATAGTGATTATGAACCATGTCATTTGAACTAAATCTTGGCATGTTCTTAGAATTATTCCTAGATTCACTAGATGCAATCATATGATCAGGTTTTGCAAAAACAGATTCTCTTCTCTTAGGCAAATAGTGTTGAGTTATTGGTCTTGAAAAATTGTTATTCACGTCAACTTGGGAGGCAAATCATGGTTTTGACATTTGAGGCCTTTTAGATTTAAACGCATTCGGTTGTCTAACAACTGATTGGTTTCTTAGTGATTGTAAAACCGGTTTCCCCAAGACTGGTGTTTTAGCAAACTTAGTATCTACACTATTTCCTTTAAACTTCCTTAAGTCATTTTTTGAAGCAGCAAATCAACATTATTAGCAAGCAAAGAAGTTGTCTGTTCTATAGTCTTAGATCTCGTAATTTTAATAGAATCATACAAATCTTTGTAATGCTTTTTCAAAGTCTCATTTTCCTTACGTAATTTAGCCACACTATGTTCTAATTTGATGTTCATTGTTTCAAGTACATCAATTTCCTTTTTAATCTTGGCTTTATTACTTGTTTCATTCAAAATTTGACCATGTTGCCCCGATTTTAAAGCTTGATTTTGATATTTAAGTTCGAGAGCAATACAATGTGCTTCCATTCTTGAAAAATCTTTTTGAAATTGGGCAACGGTCTTTTTGAGTAAAATATTTTCAGACTCGAGTGATTGTTTTGAGTAGTCAGTTGTCTGGTTATCAGGTGATGAATCAAGCATAGGACTTTTAACTTGACATTGTTCAGGATACTGGTCAACCCTACCTTCATTAATGATTTCAGGTTGCTCAGTATGTTGTTGTCCTATAGCAAAGATATTACATTCAGCAGTCAATTGTACCTTAGCCATTGGCTCTTCGTCATAAATGGGTCTGATATCTGCATCATCAGCATCTGTATCATTCCCTGACCTGCTGTTGTCATCTTGCACTTCTGATTCTGTTTCATTGCTTTCTGTGACAACCAAATCATCATCTACTGCTTCACTCGTATCAATCTTACTCTTTTGCGTCTGCATCTGTCTTTTATTCACCCTTCTATCATACTATCTTTGATGACGTGTTCTTTCAGCAACAGACTTCTTAACATTACCCATGAGTTGAAGTAATGTGTCTCTGAATTGTTTAACTTCGATTCCAGTGTATTCAGCAAAATACTTGTCTGTCATAATCCAAAGTAAACTGTGAATCGATGAACTTCTAAAACTAGTTGTTTACCACCAAAAAGGATTCCATGGATCCATCTTCTTGAAATTTATCTTTGTCAAGTTGCTTTTGTAGTTGATCTACGTTGAGGAGCATTGTACTTGTGAAAGTATCAGCATCTTGACCAAAGAGTGACATGAATGCCCGTTTGAATCCATGTTCGATGCGAGTGCCTTTTAAGTCTTCTTTAGAAAGAACTTGAAGGTGTGAATGAAGAGATAAAAAATATGCCATGCACCTTTCTTTTGCTTTTGACATCTTGTATTTGATTGCATGCACATCTTTTATTGCAGAATCTAAGCTGCTTTCTTTTACTGATTTGCTGGATGCAGTCTCAGAATTACTGTCATCTTTCTCAAAACAAGTGTTTTGTATGAAAACTAAATCAACTTTCAATGAATCAACATTTAATGCTGGAATTGGATTTGAATGATCTTCTTGTGTATGCACAACTTTTTTTGTTTCAATAATTATGGAGTTTGTTGTTGATGAAGAATTATCTCAAGCATGTATTTTCCAATGGAATCCATGCTACAGATCACTGCATCTTTGAAGGATTGAGCATCAAATCTTGTATATTTTTGCATACGCTCTTTGAATTCTAAATTGAAAGCATTTTCAAACGTTGTTCTGAGTTTTGTCAAAATAGTCTTGCAATCAGTCTGAGAAAGTATATCTTTGGTAAGATGATGTTCTAGTAAATTCAAATCTTAAGAGAATGTTCTCTTGAAGATAGGCATAGTACCAAAATCTTGTAAAGTTTCTAAGAGAAACTTGAATTGTGACTTGACTTCTCTAAGACTATTCGTGCATCTACTTCTTGAAAGTTGTGTCTTCTCTTGCACTTTAGAAGTTAAACACGAAGAAACTGTGTCATTGTGAAGAACACTTGATGTTTGAGTTTGCATGTTGTTATTGGTATTTGACATTTTGATGAAGTTGTGAATGGATATCGAATCTTAAGTAGGTAAAGTGATTGTTGTTGTGGATTGAATTCAATTAACGTTCCTAGGATTTTACAAATCTATGATTTAAACCAAGAAAAGAATTGGAATCTTTTGCGGGATTTTACAAAATCAAGAAGAAACCGTAAAACAATAATTAATTATGGTTGAAATCGTTGTTGTAATCGAAGAACTTAAACTTTCGTTAATGATTTGTTGAGCTAAAACGATGAACGGTGCATAAATTTTCAACTTAAAATAATTAATGGATGATTAAAACTCAAATAAGGAGTAACGGTGCAATTACGATTCACTTTGGAGGACAAACGGGCTGTTTTATGAAAATAAGGACTAACGGTGTAAAGTTGTTTTAACAAAGAGGGTTAACCATCAAACAAAGGACGAAGGATGAAGTATACTTGAAGTCCAGGGACCAAAGTTGCAATTTTTGATATTTTAATTAATAAATAAAATAAAATAAAATAATTTTCCTCCTATTACCTTTTGTAGGATCCCGATTATCACTTCATAACATATAACGAATCAAAGAAGAAAAGAGAAGAAGAAATGAAGGTTTTAGAGAGAGAAACAAGAGAGAGGTTAGAGAGAAAGAAAGATATTATTAGAAAGAATATCTTAGAAATGAAAGAGTTACCTCTCTTTTCCAAGTGGAAAAGATATATATACCCCGTCACATTTAAGTAAATGTGAGGGATAAATAACTCGGACCGGGCTCGGGACTTGCTTCGGATTAAACCCAAAACATATACAATATTAGATTAACTATCGAGCTCGATTCTCGATACTTTCCTATTACAACGTTAACTAATTGATTGACCAAGACTAACATTCTTAATGGGCGAACTTCATGTTCGACTCAATATTTTGAGGCTAACAATCTCCCTCGAAGTGAGTTCATTGAAGACACTCCTTTATGAGATCAATGAGATTGCTTTTGTCGTTAAGCTCATGTGTTCTTGGTCTTTCTTTTTGTCTTCGATGTATGCTTGTTCCTTCATGCTTTGCGATCTTGACATTGAGCCTTTGTCATTGTCTTTCGACTTTGTCTTTTAGTTCGAGATCTTTAAATCTTATTCCTTGCTTGTTTTGTCGTCTTTTCCATCTTGCGATCTTGTGTTTTGACCAACGTGCTCATACTATGCATCATCTTGAAAGCTTCAAATCAGAGTTTGCGGAAGTCTTTGTCTTTAAATCTTGAGCTTTCATGATAGTTTGTCTTTGTAGAATGAGCATGAATATGTGGTAATGAATCAACTTTGGTTGATTGGGATACCGTCACCACTGTTTTAACCTGCAGGTTTACGTTAGTGATAATCGAGAAAATTGATTTGAAAATCAATCGACGTATTACTTGTAAAAGCGTTTTTGTAACACATCAGGAGTTTTAAGCTTTATATCAAAATTCATCAACCGTCAATTCATTTACTGGACCAAATCGATATCCAGTTGTCACAAGTTTGATTCATATAGAATCTCGCAAGTCACCTACCAAGAGCTTGTTTGATGCTGACTCAAGCAGGATTTCCATCTTCATTGTGAATACTTATAGTATCACTCGGATGTTCTGGCAAATATCACAAGGATATTGCGTAGGACTCTTGTTAACAGCTTGTGAACTTGATGATGTTCAACAAGTGTTTGAAATGGAATGTGTCCTAACGAGATTTAGATTGATCTCTGGGCTCTAGACTCGATTAGTGCATTTTGGTTTTAGTACTCGGAGGCTGGAGCATATTGCCACCTGTTCAATATCAACGATCTCAGAGTGAGATGTCAATAGATAACTTGTGTATCTCCGTGACAAATGAGACAAGTTTCTGTTGAGAGAAACCCGAATGGCTGGGAAGGGTTGTGCATTGCATCACTGGGTCCATGATGTCGTTTTCAATGTCAGCAATCAACTTGTGATTCTGACAGCATATGTATTGACCCGGTTTCTGCCTTAAGTTGTGTGGAGGGCTTCTTTCTTTAGACCCTTTATCCATACATTTCTTTTTCATTCTTCAACGCCTTCAATGCTTACCAGGACGTCATTACTAACACCTTGTTGTGATTGTTCCAGTGTTAGCTCAATCTTAGTCGGCATTATTCCCATATACATTCATCTCCAATCATACCTAAGGACTGCTATTTCTAACTTTGGATTATCCTTGGGTAGATCCTCCGGTTCTGGTTGGATCATAGGATTGATTCCTAACCTAACCACCTTATGACTTCAGAATCGTCGTGAAATTAAGATGTTGTTGGGTATAAGATCGAACCATAAAACCTTTTCTTCAGCACATTGAGTCGAATAGATCATATTTTAATTACATTTTCTCCCCTTATTTTAAATAATAAACACTTAGTTTTTGAAATACCTTGTGATTAAAATATGTCTTGAAAATTCTGTGGGAGAAAATATTATGGTTTGGAACATTTTGATAATGTTTTGAGTACATAATAATTGCCGTTGTTGATGTATTCAAGAACATTAAAACTTTGTTTTTCGAAAAACTCCCCCTCAAGAATAGGACCAATTGAGAAATTGTTGTCTTTTGAAAACATTGTGAGGGATGGAGTGTTGAACACACAATTTTGAAAGATTATGAATTGTCATTGAGAAATTCTTGAAAAATTGTGTTCAACTTTTTGAAAAACCAGATGTTAGAGGACTTCTCTTCTAACGGTAAGGGTAAGCGCACTGAAACGTACACTATCCTTTTTCTTGAGCTAAAAACATTGAATATCTTGTAAGAACAGCTCAAGACCGAGAAACGTTAATTTTCTCGTTGTGAGGATAAGTTATAAACCTTCCTTTATATTCCTTATAATTAAAATTGAAGTTCGGGATATGTACTGACATTTGCAATAAAGCCCATTGAGAAAATTAAGAAATGACATGTTTTGAAACTATTTGCAACTCTCGCTCGAATAATCATTTACACACCTGTGTCAAAGTTAATCGACATTTCTAAGCACGATAAATGTATCAGATTCCAAAGAGACAGTCAGAATAATGTTTTGTGGAAATTTTCTGATTTCTATTTTCGTATTTATTTACCTGTTGTCCTCAACATTGCTATATGATGGTGGAATAGTAATTCCAACTCTTGTCGTGATGTAGCTGTCTTGACTGCTAGAGGAACAACTTTTGGAACCAGCTTTGAACTTGATGGATTTCGTCGCTGTGGTCTGATTCCGAGTTCCTGAACGTTATGATCCGAATCAATGATGAAGAACGAGGCTTGAACTTCGTTGTCTCAACGTCTTTTGAACATTGAGGAACGGGCCTGAATGTTATTTTTTCATCAGACGAAAATTCCATTTTTAACATTAACGACCGAGGCTTTGAACGCTGAGTTCGACAAACGTCATCACCAATGAAGATTTCATCTTTGTGAAACCATTCCTGGCACTGGTTTCTTAGATACAAAAAATTTCAGCAACCACACCACTGAAGATTTTCCTGCTTCACTTTCATTGTATAAGTGCATCTGCTTATATGTCATTTCCGTTGTTGCTTTTAACGTAATGAAATGACGTACCTGCACGTAAATCCCAGAGTTTGGTGCAAATGCATGAATATGAGGATAATCTACTATTAAACCATGCGCGGTTCACTTTCAACCGTGCCCGTGCAAGAGTTAGAGTAGTTTTCCAGTTGGAACCAACCCCCCTAAGATAAACAACTTGAGAATTCTAACCTGATTGTTGCCACCTAAGACAAGATCCTAGATTCATTGTTTTCTCAGGGACAGTGGAAGTCTTTTGTGTAAAAACCTATAGTCCTTTTGGGGATCAGTCTTTCTGGTTTCTTAGATTCACTTGTCTTTTCCAACGGCACATATCTCTTTGTTGTGTATTGGGATTTTTGCGTCCTTAATCTGTGCAGAGCACAGATATAACTTCGAGAGGTATTCTAAGATGGCTTCATCAGATTTTGCACTGTAAAGGGCACTTTTTGCATGTAGGAACATTGCAAGTCAATGAACTACAGGAAAGGCTTTTTTTCCTATGTTCTCCCTAAGGGAACATCTTTGTTTGAAACCCACTACTCATTGATGCTGCCAATTCCTAGGTTTTGGTTTGCCAACCCATTGAGCAGTATGGGGTAATCTAGCAGGATCAATCCATACTAGTTTTCCGTTCACAATCTTGTCTTCTGAAGTTGTTACTTTTCTTAGCTTCTCTAGGAGTAGTTATGAACCATGTCATTTGAGGCCTACTTTTTCCCTTGGTGACTGATGTGACACATGCGTTGGATTGGAGCAATTTCTAGAGGGGCCAGGTGTCATTCAACTTGGTGTTTTCGAACTGCTTGTTTTCTAACAGAGGAAAATTCTGTTTGAGTGACTTGTTTAAATAAACATCCGACACATTAGTTTTATTAACTGACTGTTTCGTTTTGAAAAACTTCTCATTTCAGGAGAATTTGAAAAAGGAGTCAGTTTCCTAAAACTGATGTTTTGGGAATTTCCGTTGAGCATTTGTTGTCCGAACAAAACAAATGTTTAATAAACTGATTTCCACAGACTTTCCCTTGCAGTTACGCAATGAGTTTTTCTTCTTTAACTCAATTATGGCTATGTCTTGTCTTGCATTTGAGCTTTCAAAATCTTTTATTTTCATGATATTGGTTCACGTTCTTTTTGAAATAACAATTAGAGCCGTTTTCTTTGCAAACGAGTTGTTTTTCATTTGTACTTACATTGAAGTAAAGCAAGTTCAGAGAATACAGATGTTTTTCATTTAGAAAAAAAACTTTAACAAATCTATTATGAACTTCTTTGTTTAACAGTTTCATTTTGTTTCGAAAGCTTTAGAGCAAGACATTCACATTCTTTGACTTTATGAAGATACATGCATTCAATTCAGTATTAGCATTTAAATGAGAATAGAATGCAAATAAGAACAGTAACATCTTTAGACACAGCACTCCTTTGAAGTAGATTATATAGTTTTTGAAAAAATCAGCTTTTCTGATTCAAGTCGTCAAGCTCTTTTTCAAGGGAATTAACGAACCCAAATCGTCATTCATTTCTCTTTTTAGTTCATGAATAAAACAATGACTGTCTAGTATAGTTTTGTTGAAAGAGGCATTAATAGATTTTGATCAAAACTTCCATACTCTTATGCATTGGTTGGGAAATGCACTACAAGTAAGAAATATGACCAAAGTTTGTTGACAATATTGTTCTAAAAAAATGAATGAAGTTGTTTTGTCATTCGTTATAAAGTAGTCTACTTTACAAATGGAATTAGACATGGTAAGAAAGCCATCGTTTTTTTAGCAATGTTTTGTTTTGTCCTAAAACCAAACGTTTTTCTCCAACATTGTCTTCCTAACTTCTTTAGACGCGTCCAACTATCAAGATAGGCTTTAGATTGTGGTTTGGAAAGTTTCATAAAGACTCTTTTGATATGTGTAATTATATGGTTTCACTGTGTCTTTATCCAATATTGATCTAGCACTCCTTTCAAGATTCACTAGTGTCTTCCCATCGGAGGCAAAATCTGTTGCAGGATCCAGAAGTATCATAATGGGATCTCATACAACGAGCTTAATCAGATATGAGGCTTTCTTGAGTACTTTGGATTTGCAATGGTTTGACTACCATTATACGTAGCGCATTGGTGCTAACATGTGAATGGTCTGAATTGATGATTGCTATTATAAAGATTCATTTAAAAACTTTATCTGTTTCTCCATCTCAATCATCGTGTCAATGTCTTTTCCTTCCTTAACCTTTAAATCCGAAATAACCTTAGTTTTCTCTTTGAGTTGACCTTCAAATTGTGACCTATTTAACAGACTCTTTTTGACTAGCTCATCGTGTTTCTGATTGACAACTGAAATTTCATAGTTTTTAGTTTTTAAAACCCTTTAGGCATGTCAATGTCTTTAATAGCTAATAGTCCTAGAGTGTCATTTAACTTTGTTTGAAGTATTTTATAATCACTCGTTAGGTCATTAAGGGCCGTGTACTTCTCAAGCTCAGTCTGTTTGGTCTGAAGTGCAATCAGAGAACTATCTCATGTAGTGTGTTTCTTTGGTGAGGAGAAGGTCAACATCATCCTGGAGGTCAACATCATCCTGGCCATTCATCTTGAGTGGTGCCCAATCCAAGTCATCACGACCCTTGATTTTTCTTGCCCAATGAACATCAAAGGGATTGCCAACGTGTCCTTGTTGGTTTGTGAGGTGGGGGAGGGTGGTGATGATGTTTTTGGCCGTTTATGAACAGTGTTCGAGGGGGGGAGGACAGGGAAGCGTGAACAGTGGGGTTTGGTTTGGGAGGGAAAATTTGTTGTGTGTATAACAGGGGTGAAGTTTTTGGTGTGTACAGGTTTGGTCCCTCAAGTCTTATGTTTTGTTTGCAAATTAAGTCCATGTGGTGTTAAAGTTTTTATGGTTTGGCAATTTTGGCCCTCCAGGTTATATATGCTTATTGCAAACATAGTCCTTATGGTAATTAACTTTGGGAGTTTGGCAGAAACAGCCCCTCTAAGTTATATTGGGCTTAACTTAAGTAAAAAAAAGGTAATGGGCTTGGTTTTGATTTTGGGCCCGTTTGGATTTTCAAAGGGAATTGGGCCTTTTAATCAAAATGGGCTTTTAAGTCTTCTAGTTATATACTAATGGGCTTTCCCGGCCCATTAGATGGGTGCGGGTGGGCCCATTAAGTATTCTTCATCGGCTTTGACTGTTGACTTTGACTTTTGTTGACTTTGGCTTTGATTTGACTTTGGCTTTTGTTGACTTTTCCACTCCGTGCTTGGTTTGGTCCGTTTTTGCTTGATTTTTCGTCCTTTTGTCGGATATCCGTTTCCTGCACAATATAAGTGAAAACATACAAATACAATGTATTTTTGGTACGTTTTGGGTCATTTAAGTCTGGTTTTAATGGAAAACGATATGTGTAATTAAGCACATACCAAAATCCCCCATACTAATACATTGCCGTGTCCTCACGCAATGCTATGAAGTAAGCACTTAGAAAACTAAGAATCTCGATCCCCCTCGACTAATAACCTCGAAAAGTAGCTAAGTGTTCATCAAGGGAATTAAAGACTCATAAGTTTTGAAAAGCCCCCGTCTTTACCATTTTTTAATATATACACTTATTCCTACACATATTTTTGTATTTTTCATTTTTCTCATTTTTTTGTAGTTTTCATATTAAGCAACTAACTAGAATGTTTGACTTTCGTTATTTTATAACTTTTAGGGATCATAGAACAAGATGCATTTCGATCCGAGAATGCCCCAAAAAGGATAAATTCATCGTTCCCGACTTTTCACTTATTCCAAACCAAGCTTAAAACAAAATCACCGTTAATTATGAGTTAAGATGCTAACACTACTCATATTTGCAACTTGTAAACTTTTCACTCCCGACAATTATTATATTTTAAGTGTATGTGCTATTGTGAATTTCAACTTTGGATCAATGTTTTGCAAAATTCCATGCTTCACGTTCCACCCGATAATAATGAGTTTGAAGGCGAGATCATTCCATGTAGCGACTTTCGTCTCGGCATATCCCAACCTTGCGGTTAAGTGACCAGGCTTTTGACACCCCACAGAGACTAGTATCGGGACTCACGGACCTTAGGTTTCAAAAACTCTCAGGTTTTCCGTATATACATAGCTTATAAAATAGAATAGCCAAAGTTCAAAAGCATATTGAAGTTTAACAAAATGAGATTCATTACTTTATTTAAATCACACTTAAATATAAACATTTACGCAATTGTAACCCTCGACCTTTTAGAAGGCTGTAACATCGGTTGTGAGCCGGCAAGATGCAGCAAACTTTTATCAGCCCACAGTTTATATTTATTATATTTTTTCATTTTTCATCATTTTTTCATTTTTTTTATGATATAGGGAAGACATCTTTTTGAAAAATTCAAGTATAAATTTGAACTAAGGCTAAAGTTTTTGCTATATACTACATAAAAATTATTGATTTAAGTTTAATCTCCAAAAGTAGCACGTATATTAATCAGGTTAAGAGCTTATGGGAGAAAAAGCGACAAATTACACACATGAGCTCTTAAGATTTCCAAATAATCCTTGTTTAGCATCCAACTCATAATTAACACTATCATTTTTCGTTCTTCGCGAATATTCGCGAACGCTTAGTCTAAATGTTAAGGAACAAGCTAGAGCTCAACACGCTCGATCGAGTCAAAATTTATTCTTATTCTACCCAGCAGGAAAGTCAAAATTGTGACAAAACACTTATTTTATTTTTGAAATTTTTTAAAATTTTTGAATTTTTTTTTGAAATTTTGGTGGTAAAAACGGGATTACGTGAAAACAACGGCTGCAGGCACAATCAAATCGAAGATCCCCCATACTAGAATGAAACATTGTCCTCAATGTTTTTACGAAGGGTTTCTACGTAAATCCTAAGCCGTTTATTAAGTATGCTTAAAGATAAACGTTAGTCGATAAGATTTGGATATCGGATTCCCAAAATGAAGCTGAGGATTTGAAGCTCTTGTGATCGAAGGACAAAAACCGCGAGCACGAGAGACTTCAAAAATCCGAGACATCCTAGACAATACAACACAAAATACAAAACACTATTTAGGAAAGAGGCAAGCCTCCTCACAACAACAAAACACTTATTCATTACTACTAAGCTAGCATACTACTACTACGGATAAACTAGGATAAGCATGGGGTGCCTCCCACGAAGCGCTTGTTTAGGGTCACTTAGCTTGACCCAATCCCCGAATTTAATTGTCCTTAGGGAAGGTTTGGAGATCCGGGATATCCATAGCAGGGACATCCCCTCCAAAATAGTGCTTAAGACGATGACCATTTACTTTGAAGTTTGGCCCGGAGTTTTGGGATAACTCAACGGTGCCATACGGAAAGACTTGAACAATGGTAAATGGTCCTGACCAGCGGGATCTTATCAACTTGCCAGAGAAAATTTTCAATCTTGAGTTTAAAAAGATAGGACTTGATCATCGACGTTGAAAAACGCGGAGTTTTTGATCATGTGTCATGACCCTCTTAGTTATTCTCTTTGTAAATCAAAGAATTTTCATAGGCTTGATCACGCAGTTCATTTAATTCATTAAATTTGCACTTTGCTTGATCACAAAAGCCGCGGTTTTGAGATCAAAGTTGCATGTTAAGGGTCTCTCAATAAGGCTTTGTACGCTACCTCAATCGGCAGATGACATGCCTTTCCATATACAAGCTTGTATGGAGCACACCAGATAGATATTTTGACGCGTGTACGAAGTCCCAGAGATTACAGTCGTCATCCAGTTTATCAAGTCCGTACCAGAGATGCGATTTTCGCCCACTGTCCTTTCAAGAATTCTTTTTAAACCACGATTCGATACTTCAACCTGCCCACTTGTCTGTGGGTGATACGCGGTGGAGAGACGATGAGTAACTCCATATTTAAGCATGACCTTTGCAAACTGTTCATTGCAAAAATTTGTTCCCCGATCACTGATGATGGCACGAGGGGCACCGAATGTGTCAAAAAGAGATTTAAGAAATTAGCAAACTACTCGGGCATCGTTGGTGGGGAGCGCCTTCGCTTCAACCGATTTTGATAGGTAATCGATAGCCACAAGTATGTATTTGTTTCCTTTTGATGATGGGAATGGTCCCATGAAGTCTATGCCCCAAACGTTAAAGATTTCACAAACTTGGATGGAATTTTGAGGCATCTCATCCCTTTGTGAAATTTTTCCTTGTCGTTGGCACGAGTC